>WYDI02042501.1:0-23642 GCA_009867235.2 Psittacus erithacus
GTGAGGCACTGGAATGGGTTGCCCAGGGAAGTTGTGAATGCTCCATCCCTGGCAGTGTTCAAGGCCAGGTTGGACAAGGCCTTGGGTGACATGGTTTAGTGGGAGGTGTCCCTGCCTGTGGGAGGTGTCCCTGCCCATGGCAGGGAGGTTGGGACTTGATGATCTTAAGGTCCTTTCCAACCCTATTCTATGATTCTGTGGTATTAAAGACAAGTCAGTGAACTTCAGACTTGGTCAAGTCTACATAAAACAGGGTTACTGCAGCCACAGAGGCCAAGAAGCTACTGTGAGGCAGCTTTTGTCTGATATGGAAGAACTTCCACAGAACTGCTCTGGAAGGTCATGCTCAGAGGACTAGGTCACAATCTCTGATAAACGATATTGAATAAACAGTATGCAGCTATTACAGAGGGCAGAACAGACCAGTGTATGTGGTTTTGAGGTTACAGCTCAGAGGAAGAGTTCCAAATATTTAATTTTCTTTAAGAAAAAAGCTCAGCAATTAAAACCCTCATATGTTCAAAAAGTATGTCCTATTTCTGGTTTTGTATCAAAAAGAGACAAGATTGGATTAAATGAGGAATTAGTATAATGAATTTGAAAAGGCATGGACAGTTAAGGCAGATCCTTTCATTCTGTGTGATCTTATTGGAAAAGATTGTATAAATGGGCTTAAGACAAAAAGTAGCTCCTTGAAATCAGTACATAAAGAACTGTATTTACTGAACTTGCAGTAAATGAGGGATTCTGTCCAGCTGCCCCTCTACCTTCTTATTTTTAAACTTTAGAAAAGATATGTAAACTTAGCTTATAAATTAGATTTTTGTCTTTGCTATTAAATGAGATGATGGGAGCTTAAAGAAGTGAAACAAACTGCAGTCCATGAGATAAATGAGCTGCAGGTAGTCAACAGAACCTTTTATTCAGTCTTATTTTCCTTTATAAGACTGATGATAATGAAGTATCCACTAAAGTCCATTAAAGTTTTGGTGTCTCCCCAGAGTGGCCACAAAAATCTGGAAGCCACTAATAACTGAGTCTCTTGATGTCACTCTTCAAATAATGGTTCATTTTTCTGGGCTACACCATAATTAGGAGCATGGAACTACCAGCAGGTGCGTGGGTTTGCAATTGGATATGCTACAACTTTAATTTCTAGTGAATGGAAAAATAAGTTTTCCAGTGTTCAGGTCATTTGTCCGCAGATGGCATTATATTATAGTAGGTATGGGTTATGTGTAATTAAATTATATTTGTGTTGACAATGTATGTTAAATCAAAATAGTAACTTTAATATATTATTTGTATCAAGTATTGCTAACAGTTTTATCAGTGTAATACAACCAGTGGGAAACCAAAATAGAAAGACTTCAGTCCTCAAAGATGTCTGAGTGCCTGAATCCACGAGGGTCCAGCACCTACTCAGTAGCTGAGGGTTTGGAGTACCTTAGAGGATCTAGAGCAAACTCAACACATGGAGACACTTAGAACTCCAGAAGAGTTTAATATTTTAATTGCTAGGTTTATGCTCTATCCCATTTTTATTAATCTTTCCTCTTTTTATTCCTTTCTGCCTCCACTTCTTACAGCTCTCTTCTTGTCATGCCAATATGTCTTGATTTTGACTACCAGTTTAGGCAACACATGCAGCATCTCAGTTTCTGACACAGCGCGAGTCAAATGTGTAGCACAGATTTGAGGTTGGAGGCGGTTGGTAAATTTCTGTTTGTACTGCCTTTCTAACACACTGAGTGCTGCTGCTTTGATTATTATTCTTACCAATATATTAATTTCATTTTTCTTTCAATATTATTTTTATTTCATATTAAGATTGTATAATTTTGTTATCAAAGTAGCTTGCTTTCATAAAGATTGCACAATGCCACCCATTTCAAGTAATTAGATAGCACAGGAGTTGCAACTGATATTATCATAATTACATATCAGTGCCTTTTGACATTCATCCTATAAAAATCACTGTAATTAGGCTCTTCATTTCTTTCAGTGAGTATAATTTTCTCAGTGCTCCCTAATACATAGCATTTGCAGGAAAAAATACTGCAATGATAGTTTGTGTGACAAGCAGCAGCCCCCTTTGCTTGGCATCACCTCGTTAAAAGCTTCTTCTTTAAGATGAACAGCTGACACATCAAAGAGCGTCATCCTATCTCCCCAGGGGAAGCTGGTGACAGGGAAGGAGTTAAGGAAATGAAGGAACTGACATGGTGGCATCACTGTGGGAAGACACACATCATGTCACTGGGTAAATAGTTCCTCCATGGAGACTGCCATTTACCAGACCTTATTTACTATTGCTGTATAGTGCCATACTGAGACAGCAGAGCACCAAGCCAGAGTAACTGAGTCAGAGCTACAGCCAGAAAATCCATTCAGAAAGCCAAAACCTTTCCTAGCTCAGAAGCAGAATATATTTATTAAAATGCAAAATACTTCAACCCTTTTGCTTTTGCTGGCCATCTGCAAAATCTACCTCCTATAATTGGAGGCCATCTTATAATTAGATGTCTAGCAGTACAAAGAAGTTCTTTGTTGGTGTTGTAAAAGCACTTGAACAAATGTGGAGTTTCACTCATTTCAAAGTTCAGTAGGACTAGGCACGTCACTCACCAAGGTGCTTTTGGAAGTCCCCCTAGACACCTCTAAAATAGTAGGTGTCTAACTGCCTTGGTAAATCTCATCACTGAACCTGCAGAAGATAATTTTTTTGCAACATATTCCCTTTTCTTCCATGTCATCTGTAAAAATGAGATGATAATAATAACTCAAAATCTATTTCAGATGTGCCCCCAGGATCCTAAATGCAGTATTTAAGAATTCAGACTTATATTTCCATTTCTGAGAGCATTTCAATGTCACATGACATAAAACCTTGTAGACAGACGGATTTCCTGCAAACTGCATCTATTCTGAAACTAGCAGCCGCCTGCCTGCGTCAGTGCAGGTAGATGTTGGTTTAGCAAGTCTTTGTATCATATTCTACTGCGTATACTTACTCTGAGGTACTTACAAATTTTACTTTAAGACTTTCTTTCCATCCTGTTCCCAAATGAAAAAAGAAACATAAAGGTGTGAAATAAAAACATGTATGTTGTTCATTGTTCTGAATGCTTTATAAAGACCCTGGTAGAAAGAAGAGAGATAGGGAAAAAAGTGTTTCTCCTCTGACAGACCTCTGATGTGTTCAGATTCTTCTGCTAGAATATTGATCATCCTGACTAGAACAGGCATAATAATTTTTAATACCAAAGGGAACTGACATTGTCGATCACAGTTACAAGTTTCATGTGGGTATAAAAGTAACACTGAGGTCAGAAACAGGAAAATCTGATCAAACTATTTCAGTCACATCAGTATCTAGAGAAAATAAGTCAATTAAGTAAAAGAATGATACTAGAGCAGATGGGAAGGATTTCTTTAGATGGAAGAAAGTCTGCAATGAAACTCTAAACCAATTAAGAGTTCTCATTTGAAAAACAAAGGAAATAGTACAGTTCAGAGTTTCTGGTGAATCAGGTTTCTCAAAACCTACCTGAGATTTGATGCAATTAGCGTATCCCAGTTTTTCTTTACTTAAAACCATTGTGCTGGTTTCAAGCATGGATCCCTACTTGTAGTGAAACTTTCAAGCTGGATTTTCAGATATATTTCTTACTGATGCTAGATTAAGTAAGTTTGCAAAGGATTTGATTGCATCCCCCTTTTTCTAAAAATTTCTCTGCTTAGATTGACTCCTTATCCCTAGGAGAGATTACTGGTGGATAACAGCCAAGTAGAAACTGCTGCTGCTACAGCCTGTTCTACCCCCAATAGGTTAACTGCCCCAAACATTACACAGATGGGTGCCATAGATGCAAGCCTCAATAGCTTGATGCCAACTGTTTTCTTCTCCAGGTCAAAAGAATATCTAGCTCTTTAAGTGTTATGGATTTTTAGTCCTTCCGTGCTGTTAGAGCTAGGACGAACAACTAGGTAAAAGGACAGGGTTATATCCATTTCTCCCTCCCTTGAGGAAGAAAAACATACAGTAGAGCTAATTCCAAATGGCAGGTTCAGTTTGGAGCTGCCAATATTACAGTGGAATTTGGATCTTGAAACACATGTGAATTTCATTACTTTTTCCTATCTCTGTAGTGTACTAACCAAATATTTGGCTCTAAATGTTCCACCACTGCAAGCAAAGCCAAGTTTGCAGTCTGTGTCTGCCTCTGGGATACAGGTTAGTTTATGCTAGAATCCTAGTAAATCCTGCAGATCATATATAATTCTGATAATTTCGAAGCACTGAAAGTACATCTATCTTGGCATGTTTTGGTATGTGCAGACTGGGGAGAAGGCGTTTTTTAATCAGCTATAAATTTGCAATACCAGTGCAGAAGTGATGTCAATGTGCTATCAATAAATAGAAGTCAGTAACTCATGAGAGTTATTTTTAGCAGGTCTGTGTAATCAGACTTGCCATATACCTCTATTTATTTGCTCATAATTAATAATGACATAGTCACCAAAAGCTGTATGAATTCCAGAGTTGTTTCATAATTCTTTAAACTTCATTTTCCTCTTTCACTGATATTCACTGGTTTGGTTTGGTTGGTTTTAGGTGGTTGGTGTGAGTAGATGCAATATCATGCTATTCTGAAGGCAGGAGGTTACACAGTGGTATTTAATTGGCTCTACATTTTCTCCATATCATGGTTTGGATGCCATGAATAAAAAAAAATGTAGTCTTCTAAGACTGACTGCAGCACAGTGCACTATTTTGCAGTTCTTTTAAAGAAAATAGGAATCCCAAACACATGTAGCTTTATTTATTGAAACGGGGGGTGAGAAGGGGCAGGAAACAAACAAAAAAACCCCCCAAAACCAAACCAAACTAAAACAACAAAAAAAGAAAAATCCATCCAAAGGTCACCAGATCTCACTGGCAGTTAAGGCGTTTGTACATCTAGAAAGATTTGCTTAGATTTGTTTCTCCTTAATCAGAGAGAGTCATTAAAGTGACTTTCCTCTAAAGTGAAACAGACTGAAATTTTCAGGGGAGAGTTTGTGTCTGTTTTGCCTATCTGGGAGGCACCTAGTGTCTGGTGGAACATGGATAAATATATCAGTATTTTAATAGGCAAGACAATAGAAAGTTTGCTGAATAACCTCAGATTTCTTGTCCCTGAGGCTGCCAGCTTGTCAAGACTTGCAGGTACCCATCCACTGCTCATCCAGCCTTTCCTCCCTCTGCCTGCACCAGGACATGGCATGGCTTGGGCTGTGGGTGTGGGCAGAGATCTCCAGGTCAGAGCTGCTGGTAAATACCCCCCCTTTTAATTTAGCTTTGCAGTTTAGTAGAAGCTATCTGCTGCTGGAGTAGAGCCGTTAACAGGACTTTGCAAGGGAAAAGATGGGCTAAATGGATATTGGTCATATGCTGAGGTCCTGTCTTGGTTCTCATTCAGTCCTTAGTCATGCAAACTCCTCTTGACTTTGCTTGCTTGCTGCCACAGTAAGATTTGTATGGATGGGAGTATCACACCTCACACTTGGCATCAGAGAGAATATAATGTGATGTGAAAAGACCTCAGTAAAAAAAAGTTACCCAACTGAAGGGAAATGACTGGGAGTGATAACTGTGCTTCCATAAGCCTCTGGTTGTCCTTGCTCTTCCCTAAGATAGCTTATCAAATAGTCTATGAATCACAGAATCAAACATTAAGGTTTAAAGGGACCTCATACTGATGATGCTGAAGGATACATTCCAGTATGTTATTGAGGAGACATCTCTGACTGCAGAATCTTCCATTCCTATTTGCTTTCATTCCCTGAATGGTATGTAATGAAACTGTTTGGTATACTCAACTAGTTCATAGGATGGAAATACAAAGATTTGAATACATCATCAGACAAGTGTTGCACAAATGTGTTGCTAATCTAGTCAAAGTTTTATTAATAAAGTTGAAAAACGAACCTATAGATTTCTGCCTTACTAACATGCTTGCATATAAGTAAATGAGCTTTGCTGTAGTACCTAGGTAGTAGTACTAAACCATGTGCTATTTTGGTATCCATGGCTGAAGATAGAATATAAACAAACTAGAGAAAATCTGTAGCAGAAAATTTGCAAGAATTACAAGGCAAGCTCTATCAAGAGATATATATAAGAGGTAAGACAGACAAGAGTCCAGTGGGATGTGCTCAAAGTCTATAAATATCTCTAAGGTGATATAAATGATGGATGACAACCATTTGGCTGCTAAAGACAGCAAGAAGAGACAGAATGTCTTGAAGCTAAAAAAGAGAGTTTCAGAAAAAATAAAGTCTGATGGTGAGAGAAGTTGGTAAAACAGACTCTTCAAGGAGATGACTGAGACGTCCTGCCCCTCGCACACAAATTAGTGCCATATTAGTGAAAACTTAGCCTTACAAAATGGATGGTCAGAGGTATAAGACCCCTTCCTACCTTGATAAACTAAAGATAACACTTACCATATTCTCCCATGGAATTTGGTTTATAAAGCTGGGGTTCAGGAAATCCTGTTGTCTGGACACTTCAGTGAAAGTTGCTGTTTGATGTCTGAAGAATATTTAAGATGGTAGTGTGGCATCAGATTCAATAAGCAATAGGGTGTCATGTAAGAGATACAGGCTTCAGAGCAGATGTAGGCACAGATCTCTGTGCTGCTTTGGATTTGCATAGGGAGGGTTGTTTTCTAGAGCACTCTGCAAAGAAACAAGCATGAAGAACCCTAAACTACAACTGGGATCCACGGTGGATACAGTAAGAGTAACTACAAACAAACAGCATGGATGGGCGTCTTCTAGGTGTACTGGAAAGATAAAATTATTTACAGTAAAATGGATAAAGTAGTAAAGGAGTTGTAGGAAAAAATGGCGATGAGGATCTTATGACTTGTGAAAGCATTTTTGAAGGCTTTCTCGGTTTTCCTGTTTCAAACAACTTTATCAAAGGTCCTGACTTCCAAGGCTGCTGTGTACAATTTTAGTAATCACATCAGGAACCAATGTAGCATTTCTGATATGCTAGTCTCATTTTTTAAGATTTGGGTTTAGTAAATACCTGCAAAATTTTAATGAGTCTCACTTTTCTATTGCTTTTGTTTGAGTGAGTTCAGATTTCTGCCAGATACCCTCCCCACAGAAATCAGTCAGTTCTCCAAGGAGGCACTGCTTGAATAGGTAGGACCCTGCAGCTACAGCTTCAGAAGGGATGGGCCAGTACAGAGTGCTGGGCCCTGCCTGAAGGACGTGGGAGAAGAAGGCAGGGCAGGGAATCAGGAGTGCCTAGAGCACTTCTACAAGCAGCAAGCTTGTTTGTAGCAGTGAGAGCCATTGCTGGCTGGTGATTTCTTGGGTAAATGTGGTCAAGGTGTTGCTTAAGTCTTAATAAACAGAGGAGGCAGGCAGAAATGTAGAAATGTGTGCAGACCACCTCTTAGGCTCAGCTTCAGAGCAAATCTTAGATGTGCAGTGGTTGTACATCCCTCTGGCATAAGGATTCCTGCACCTTCCTTCCCATTTGGTCATGAAGATCACAGTGCCTCTCCCTTGGCATGTCTGAGCCTCCGAAGAATGTAGCATGATGGCATTTTTCACTGCTAACTAGATCTTTTCTGAGACCCAGGGTCAGGGCACAGTTTTCCTACAACCTAGTAATATCATGTTTCTCTGCTCTAGTTTGCTTGTCAAATGCCTAAGTATTTTTGGACAGAATTTGGTCCTTTATGGCTCTGTTTCTCTTTTGAGGTCATTTAAATGTGTTTCTTGTATTTGTCTTCCATATTGATGTAATAATTTTCCCCTTTTGTAAGATCTGAATATGATATACTGTTTTCCATCCCCGAAGCTTTTTGTAAAAGAAGGTGGGAGTAGCACTGCAGTCATTTTACAGACTGAAAACTTACCAGTCTGATCCAAGGACAAGTGCTAAGCTGAACAGAGCAGACACTATGCAGTCCTTTCCCACCCAGCTATTCTGCCTCCAGAACTGCAGATCTCTCTCTAAAATGAGCTCTTCTGTTTCACAGGTGCTATTATAACAAAATTGTTAGTGTTTCTGCATTGCTTAGAAAACATGTGCTACTACATAAATGCTAATTAATAAGTACTACAGTTCCAGTTGACAGATTAGGAGTGCTAAGTCGGCAAACAGTGGCAGCGAGCAGGCATGCTCTGTGTGCAGAAAGTTTAATGTCGCACATGCACAGCTTGATCTGTCAGCCAGTCTTCAGTCAGAAAAGTATTGATAATTAGGCCTGTTTCCCTTAGTATTCTTTTTGCTCCGTTTCTGAAAGTTTTAAGCATGGATAAGGGGAATGAACTTCTGCAGCTAATAAAAAATAACAGCCCAGCAAATAGTCCCTCAGAAACTATTAGGCTTGGAATAGTTCTCCTTGGAGACATCTTAAATGTAAAATTATACCATGTCCTTTTAAATAATATTAGCCTTTCTGCAGTGATTTTCATCCAGCTCAAGTAATTTGACATCAGAAAAGGAACCAAATTAAAACAGATGCTTGGCACAAATAGGGCTTATTTTCAGAAGAAAATAATACTGCAATGGAAACTTGTTCACTTTCCAGCAGCGCAGAACTTCAGAACTCTGTCTCTGTGACCCTTTGATTGGAATTAATATTGCAGATGAAACTGTCAGTTGAAAATTGCCTTTTTCTGAAGAGATGCAAATCCCACCTATAGTCAGTTCCACCAGTGGAAGTTATCATAGATGTGATGTAGACATAGTGTCTACATAGGACACAAAATCAATTCTCCCTTTGCTTATCTCTCCCCTCCCAGAAAAGGGAAGGGGTTTTACAAGGAAATATACTCATCACACTTCATAAATGTGATTAACCCATGCTTACACTCCAAACAGACTTTTGAAAATATTTCAAGTATGTAACAGAAAATAAAGCAGCTTTAAAAAGTGTATAAAGCTCTTTTCCTCCTCCATGCTTTTTCCATAAAGCTATCATAAATTCCCTGATGGCTGGTCCAAAGGAGCCTTTTGTCATGCTGCCCAAACACACTGGCAGCCTCAGCTGTGTTTCTTTAAGGTATTGCAATGCCCTGGTGTCTGCCCTGACCTGCTGCTGGACTTTCTGTTGCTGTAACCAGATCAGCAGATTAGGTTTATAAAAGTGGCTCAGCTGCCCCAGTTCACACTCTGGTGTCTCAGTTTTATCTGCCAGGTAAGGTCCCTTGGGGCAGTTGAAGAGGAGGCAGACACTGGAGCTATGCTTTGTGCCCTCACAGCATGACTCACCAAAGCCCCTTAGTCGAAGCTCCACAACCTACTTTTTATCATAGAATCACAGAATGGTTTGGGTTGGAAAGGACCTCAAAGATCATCTTGTTCTAACCCTCCTGCCACAAGCAGAGATACCTTCTACTAAACCAGGCTGCTCAAAGCCCCATCCAACCTGGCCTTGAACACTGCCAGGGATGAGGCAGCTACTGTTTCTCTGGGCAACCTCTGCCAGTCTTCACGATCATTGCAGTGAAGATTCTTTTACTAATGTCTAATCTAATTATCTCCCCTCTGTCAGTTTAAAGCCATTCACCCTTGTCCTGTCACTACGTGATCTTGTAAAAAGTCCCTCTCCAGATTTCCTGTAGGTCTCCTTTAGGTATTGGAAGACTTGTATGGTCTCCCTGGAGCCTTCTCCTCTCCAGGCTGAACAAGCCCAGCTCTCTTAGCCTGTCATGCCTGTGCTGCAGGTGTACATTTAATGCTTCCTGTGATTCTTGTTGTGGAGTAAGCCCCTAAAGTAAAGCAGAATTTTTGGGGCAGTGCGTGGCAGTGGCACATACCACAGTATTAAGGGTTAAACCACAGTGCCAGCATTAGCTACATTTAGCTTTCCCAGGAAGGGAGATGGCTACCACTGCCCATTTCAGTTGACGTGATTAGACAGCTTTTGCATCCTGTTTCACTTAAGGGTAAAAATCAATTCAGAGCCAAGCAAATGTTTTAATGCAGTCTTGTTTGTTCATTAAAGATGTACAAAGTTCTTTCTGCCCAGCACAAGAAGACCCAACAACAGACAGCAGTTTCCTCACTGCTAGCTCCAGCTTAGCCTGGCCAGAGCCCCATCCTTTCTCCTCAGGCCCTCTATCACTGCTCTTCTCATCAGTGCATCTAATATTTCTTTTCTGTCTTCTTTCTCACTGTTTCTTTTCTCTCACCTGTTCTTTTAGGCTGTTCATTTTCCAGACAGCAAAGGCAGTTAAATTGTCACCTCCTACATCTTGCCTATTTCCAATCTCACAACTGCAGTGATGGAGATCTCCATGTGAGAAACACATTTGTCCTCCTTGTGCAAGGTCATCCAGGTTAATTTCAGGTGTTTTAAAAAGAAATTTGTATTATTAACAGGGCTAATTCTGCAAAAGCAGATTAGGGAGTGCTCACACATACAATTTATTTGGCAGGGCTGTGAATGCTGTAAGTCCCATCTGGTGGGTGGTATCAAACACCTGAAGACTGGAACATCTGCTGATGGCATAACTAGATCCAGAAGAAGAAACTTATCTACACAGTTGGAGGCATGCAAATACCTTCACAAAACTGCAACAAGCAAATATTAATATGTACTATCTATATAGTTGCTGAACCAATTTCAGCAAGGCTTTTCCCAAGCAGAACTGTACTGATACTCTCTTTTATACTCATCAGTCCACTCTGGCAAAACGGAAGGGATTGAAAACCCATTAGTGAGGGAGAACTAGGTGATTTTTTTCCATGCAAAAGGCTTGTAGAAGGATTTGTAAAAACTGGGCAGATGCTTTAATTAGGAGTTTGAAAATACTCTCTCCTGATCTCTTCTTCCTTGATAAAGAGCTCAGTATTGTTCCTTGGTGGAGCTCAACTCATTTTAAAATACCAAGAGGTTCTTACCCTAAATTCTACTGAAGAAAATGCACATTTTCTTTCAGCTGGTCAATGACTATCACAAAAGGTGTGATAGTCAAAGAACAAATAAGTCTCCTATAAACACAAAGGACACTGTTGTATATGCTGAGCCTACTTGACTCTGGAATTGTTTCACCCACTGTTTGATATAGAGGAGTTTCTAAGCAATTCCTGGTAATCCAATACCTAGAGAAAAGTCTGTTTGTTGTGTGGCTCCATTTCTTTTCTGAAGGACAATACAAGACCCCTCTGCTCTGTAGCTGTTTTCTGCCAAAGTGCAACAGAGTTCTTGTTACATTTTCAGTTAAGGTTTTTATATAGTATGATGTATTTCCTAGTTAGTGTTCTTCACCACTCATATATAGAGAGAAACAGAGAAGTAGCATCATTACATATTACTCAAAACCTCAGGACTAGTAGTGAAGTATGTACTGCAGCCAGTCTGAATTGGAGAGATTTCTACTGAAGCTGCAGCAGCCACCTCCTTTGCTGCTTTATCAGTCATGGGCCAAGTGTAAGTCACAAGGCATACTGAAGAGAGGCACTGTCAGGGTGGACAGTCTCTCACTGTAGAGGAAACAAATTGTTCTGATTTGTTCAGCTGGACTGCCCAGGTACTGAGAGGAATTTGGCAGTTCCCTTCACAGCTCTGACAATGATTTGTTGTATGGTTTGTGGCAGCTTGTCCATTTAAGAACTGTATCACAGCTTGCGCACACATTAAAGCAGAAAGCATGCATATTTAGCAGGACTGTGTTGCAATTCATATTTATATAGCATACTGTGTATTAGAAGTATTCCATATCAGCTACTTCTGTTGCTACTAAACCAGTAGCAGACTGCTTCAGGCTATTTATTTTGAGGTTTGTGTCAATAGCTGAGACTATTTTTAGTTTAGATTTTTTTGCAGGCCATAGACACACATTTACAATCCTGCATTATTAAAAGTTGCTTAAAATTTTCCACAGCTCTGGATATTTCCTTTCATAGGAAAATACAACAGCAAAGGAATCTAGAATATATTGCTTGCTACAGTACTATAGTGATAGTAGTACTTCATGCAGTGGTAGTAATACTTGCTGCAGTAAATTCTGCAGGTTTGTGCAAAGGGTGGCAGATCCTGACAGGTGCACAGGTGTGTAATTCCATTAACTTAGCAAGAACTATATTAAATTAGCCAAGGAAGTGGCCCTGCGGATCTTTTTATATGCTAGAGTAATTGGTTGAGTGGGACACATTCAGTCACTGTGGTTGTATTTATGAGGAGTCATTCCATCAGGGTTTCATTGGCTTTTTGAGAATGTCTCAACTGAACTAGAAAAAAACATTATTCTACGGAGAAATTGCTAGTACATTTTTTTTTCCACTTACCTGTTTTTGAGGTTTTTGCTTCATTTATTCAGATGTGGACAACAGCCATCTACCTGCATCAGCTCCCTGTTGAACTTCCAGTTGTCACGCTGCTATTAATTCAGAACCAAATCATTAATAAGGTTTCAGATGCATACCTCAACCATGAACAACTCCCAACAGTCATTATCACTGCAAATGCATGCTAGTCATGATGACTACGAAACCTCTAATATATATTCAAGTATGCGCCGTTATATCTGATGCATAAAATTCTAGCCATCTACTTAAATGTTTATCACCATAATTAAGCCATTACAAAATACATGCAAAAGCAGCCAGACATTTATCTTCATTAAAAAAAAAAAAAAAAAGAGAGATTTTTAAGAACTCATTTCCCTGCAAACGCATTGTTTTAAGTCTGTGCTCTGTGCCTACTTCTTGAACAGAACTAACTGTATTTAGGGTTGGAAGCCTTGAAATGAAAGTCAGTAATGGAACTGTAATTTTCTGAAAATGCCACCTATTCCTCTTCAGTAAACCTACTATTAAAAGTACTGCGGCTGTTTTCTGGCAATTGTGCCAAAATACTGTGCTCCTAATGAGTTTCTAGTAGAATGAGTCTTTTTCCATTCCCTGTGCAGTTGCATTTGAAATTTCAAAATGCAGAGATCTCCCTTGGGTTATTTTCTAGCTATTGTTTCATATTTATCATTTATTTCTGTAAAGTGAGAAACAGTAATTAGTGCTCTCAGCTGGGCAAATAGTCAAAGCTCTTTGACTGACATCCCAAATACATGTAATAGGAGCATGGATGAGAAGCCTGTGCTATTCTAACAGCAGGCTTTCCATGCAGGGATGCTCCCTAAGCAGCCGGTGTCTTGTTTTTCTGATACCTGCTGCTATAAAACCAAAAAGTTTTCATGTCTCCCTATACTCTCTGGTAAGGCAAAAGATGCTGAATACAGAAAAGTGATATATAGAACAAATTTTTTTCTAGTTTAGGAACGAGCAGAGTTTAGTTATATGGCCAAATGCAATCTCTGGCCACTCTCCTGTTCATTACAACAGCGTGGCCCAAAGAGCCAAGTGATTGCCAATAGTTTCACTCAGATGTCCCCTCAGTAAATTTATATCTATATTTTCATTTCTGACAAACCCACCTGATAAGTAATTTCTATTAATTTATCAGCAGATATGCAATTATAAGCCAATATCATGAACTTATCTAATTTTTTTGTCAGAGGTCATTTTAAACTATTATTATTTTAAAACTCTTCGGGTTATTTGATTTCTAAATGACACTTCTTCTAACTGCCATTATTTATGAGCAAACAAAACTGTGGGCATCAAAAAGAGGGTCTACACCTCCAAAATCTAAACAATTATTGCTCCATCTGGCTTTGGCACATAGTCAGCATGGCTCTCATTTGCACAGGGTTTGAGCTGCCCTCTCCTAGAATAATGATTAATGGAGGAGTTTTAAATATTAATTTGCTTAAGCTGTAGAAATTGCTTGGTTTGTGCTTAGCGCTGTTAGCCGGTATCTTACTATACTGTGCTTCATTTATTCTAGATAATTGATAAGAGCAAGAGAGACCCCTCTGAAGAAATTGAGATCCTCTTGCGATATGGACAGCATCCAAACATCATTACTCTTAAAGATGTGAGTAGTCTTTGAGGACTTCAGCATTAAACGATTTTCAGCTTATGATCAGGCTCATCTACTAAGAAGCCATGTCTGGAAAATTCTTCTGCTGAAGCTTAAAGCTAAAACCAGACCCACTGAAACCAAGGAAATGAAGGTGACTTAACGAATTACCAGATAGCAGTTGGAAAGACTGGTCAGGTTATACATTCTCCAGTTGCTGTCTAACAGACTATAAATAAAACCAAAGGGGTACAGTACAAAAGAACAACAAAACATGTTTGGTTTGCAGCACTTTTTGGAAGTGAGATCTCCCTTCTTGGGTGCTTTGGAGCAAGCTGCTGAGCACACACAGTGGTGCTGCTGGGCAGGGAATGCTCTTCCACAAGCAGCAGCTGTTCCCATGCAGCCTGTGGTATCTGCTTTGTTGGGAAGAGGAGAGCTCACAGAGTCACTAGGGTTTCTCCTGGTAGTGTTTTAATGCCAGGGAGTATTTACCTTCTACTCAAGCAGCCTGAGCAGACAAGAAGGTATCTTTCTCCAGTATTTCATATGAAGAATGGCCTTTGCTATGCTTATACGCAGTAATGGCCTTTAGTCAGAGGCTCAGAGATGTTTTACTTACTCTGCCTGCAATCTCACCTAGGACTGTCCACACTGTGTCATACCCAGAGTTTACAGATCAAAAATCCTGCTGGTGTCAGTAGTCAGTATCTTAGGGTTCAGACCTTGGAGAAGTGTATAAAAAATTTCTAATAA
This sequence comes from Psittacus erithacus, assembly GCA_009867235.2. Lineage (NCBI taxonomy): Eukaryota > Metazoa > Chordata > Aves > Psittaciformes > Psittacidae > Psittacus > Psittacus erithacus. The sequence continues at coordinate 14,697 of WYDI02042501.1, forward strand.
CATGCTCTCAGGAAAGTCTCACCTAATTCTGAAGTGTTAGAGAGTATCTGAAAATAGGAGCGAAAAAAAGGCTTCACATCCTTTCCAAAAGCATTGATGATTATAACAGCTTCTATTATTGCAGTCCAGATAAAGGATTATGACACGAAAAAGGTTATCTTCCAATCTAGACAAAAAATGGCTCCTATCCCTTGCAATTGACGTTGAAAGTAAATACATCTTGCGGCTGATATCAACAATGTATTCACCAGAATTGCAAATATAAGCTATATAATGTGATTGGAAGCAGGTCTTGGCCAGCAGTACAATACAGTTCATTTAGCTGATCATGAGTAAAAGGGAAATATTGATATTTGAAATGGTAAATGTTACTCTGCAGAAGTGGAAAGAGAGAGCGCTACTGAGAAGGAGGCTTGGGTGAGAGCCAGTAGACATTTCAGACTGTGTGAAGTGATGCTGCTTTTAGCAGCTTGGTCTTCTCTGCTGACATGATAGCAGATCAAGAAAGCTACATTTCTGTGTGGACCAAGTGATAATTAAGTCATCTTCTGAAGCTGACTCTTGTGTTGTTAAGTATGATAAGCACATTCCCCGCACATTAGCTGACATTTTCTTCTTGCAACATCTCACAAAAGCCAATGCTGTGATTGAAGGACCAACCTCTACCAAGTTAATGGGTCCAAAACATATATTTATTCTATTATTCTTCCAGGTCTATGATGATGGGAAATATGTGTACCTGGTGATGGAGCTGATGCGGGGAGGTGAGCTCCTGGACCGCATTCTTCGGCAGAAGTGTTTCTCAGAGCGGGAAGCCAGCGCTGTGCTGTGCACCATCACCAAGACTGTGGACTACCTGCACTCTCAGGGTGTAAGAATTGCTTTTTTGGCTATACACATCAACCTTCCTAAAATACAACTTTTAGAAAAAGCAAATAGCTGTTATTTTGCTTGTCTGAAATGTAAAAAGTTGGGGTTTTTTATCAGGAAAATTGATCTTTCTCCATGTTTATAATTACATTTGGTTTGTGAAATAGGGTGATATGCTTTTTAGTAATTTTACAACTGAACTGCAGTATGTTGAAGTGGTATTTTTATTCCCAAACTACACTGCTTTTCAAGTTCATGGACCTTTTTGAGATTTACTTATTTATTTTTTATCGCAGTCATTATGGCAGTACCTGATCTTTTAACAGAATTTCAAATAGGGTAGCTGAATCAGCCAACAGGTAGAAAATCAAATGCTCTGCTCTCCAAATGAAGTGGCAGTTTGAGCAGCTGATGGGAAAGAATTCTGACATGCTGTTAAAGAGCTGGCTTTTGAAATCTAAGCTCTCTATCTATGGCAGTTTGAAAGTCTGTCCTTTTCTGCTTTTCAGGGACAAGTAGTTTGGATGACTAGTCAAATATTCGCTGCTTTTTCCATTTCTTGGACTTGATGACCTTAAAGGTCTTTTCCAGCCTAGCTGGTTCTATGATTCTATGGTTAAAAGTGTATTTTGTGCTTGGGCTTTTATGTTTTCATTATAGTTGGGTTTTTTTTTGCTGTAACAAATAAAGGCTGTTTTCCCACCAGTGATACTCAGCATGCCTGGTAAAACATGCAGCTACTTGAAGTTGTGTGCCTATAGGAAGAACTTTTGTAAATACGTTTTGAAATGAAATGAAAAAAAGAATCCCTCCCTTCACGTGTGAGCCTCTCGCATGCACAGTCACTAGGAGACCCTTACATACTATCCTCCAATGACGGGATTTCTTCTTTGCCTTTCAGCTGAATATTTAAGGCCCTCAGGTCCCAGGGGACTTTTACTCCAAGGTGTTTGTACAGCAACACCCTCTGACCGTCCTCCGGAAGGTGGATCCCCCTGAGAGCAGCAGTCTCCATCTTAATACACCAGCAGAGGCTGTCAAACATGTTCCCTCTGATTTTAAGACTTTAACCTTTTTTTTCCCCTTTGTTTTTCTCCAAAACTTACATATTTTTGGCATGAGCTCTTGGCCTACCTCAGCCAGCAGACCAGAAATGGCAGCCAAGCCTGGATGTTCCCTGATCTCCTCTCTTCACTTGTTTCTCACTGCTTTCTTGTTAAGGTGGTGCACCGAGATCTCAAGCCAAGTAACATCCTCTACATGGATGAGTCAGGAAACCCGGACTCCATCAGGATCTGTGACTTCGGATTTGCCAAGCAACTAAGAGCAGAGAACGGGCTGCTCATGACTCCCTGCTACACAGCAAACTTTGTTGCCCCTGAGGTAGGATTCCATTTCAAAGCTTTGAGTAGTGAGTGTGTCCTAGGAAGTAGTCTTTCCTCCCTTTCTCCCTTTTCTTCACTGCCTTTACAAGAGGAGCAAGGCAGAAACCAGACACTTGCATAGTGTCTATTACCATAACTTTCCTATTCATGCTCTTGTCAGAGCAGTTGTTTTGTTCCTGACAGAAGCTGGTGTCTGTCTGTGTCTGTGTGACTGACGTACAAAATGCATTGGCTCATTACGGTGATAAATACCCTTTTTTCTCTAGCTGATTCTGCTCAGACTGCTTCCCCTCCAGTGCACTGCATCAGACTGGGACAAAGCTTAAGCAGAAAATCATAATGTCGGGAATAAGACTCAGAAGAAAAATCCATGCTTTAAATCCTTACCATGCTGGAGTCAGTGGCAGCTTTATCATTGGGTTTATTGAGCTAAAGAAATATCTCTCCTCTTGGGCTTTCCTAGTACTAGTCCCCCCTGTTCTGGGGAATGTAGGAAAGGGCTGCTTTCCTGATTTTACAGATGGGGAAAAGGAGGAAGACCAAACAGTTTGCCCCAAGCACGGGCTGAGGTGGCTCTGCATTCCTGGTGAGTGTTTTTCCCTTCATGCAGTGCCACAGGACTGAGTTTGAGTCCACAGCTGTTTTTTATGGTTTGAGCTCTTTGTTGTATTTGACCTTTGAGACGTTCATAGCTGCTCCCTTGCAATGAAGGAGCAAGAGGTTAATTTCCTGGGTAACTCTCCATTTCTTGGAGTGATGCTTATCATCAGTTTTGGTATCTGCAATCACAATCACAACTTCAAAACTGTGTCTTCCTCTGCTTGCTATGTTCATTATGAGAAAAACAAAAGTATTGCCTTTCAATACTTCATCTGTCCTTTACTGTCAAATACCACTGTCTCTCTGTTGGTATCATTCAGCTATCTTTTCTTCCCCATAACTCTCTTCTATCCAATGTTCATCTGGTACATAACTGAGAAGAGAAAAATTAGATGATCTTTCGTAAAAGGTCCTTTTGTGATACCAAAAGTTACAGGACTTGCAGCCTTCCAGCATCAGAAGGAGAATTTATTAAATTGAGACCATTGCCAGGGCAGTATAAATTCAAAGCAGATTTTTTTCAGAAGAAAAAATCTTCCACTGCCGAGACGGATTGGTTTGTGTTTTATTGCTGTTTGGTTGGGTTCTCATTTTAGAAACTGGAATGAGCTGCTCAAAATTTATCAAAATACGTTAGAAAAGTTTGATGGCACCACAGCAGTTCGATTTCTAACAAAAAAAAAATCTGGTTTGCCAGATTTAAAGCACTTGGATTTTCTCCAGGATTCAATGCCCTTAAAATAGGTGTAGCTATTTTTCATGATGGGCTACTCTACATAGCGTCTGTAAGACCAAACTTTGCCAGCCCAATGCAGTTTCAGGTCAGACTTCTGATTTGAACTGAAAGCAGAAATCACACTCCCAGACATTTGCGATGAACAAGACAGGTCCTGCTAATGCAGGAAACGTTGGAGATTAATTGAAACATCACCAGAACTGGCAGAGAGCTTACATAAAGCTTGAAGTGCTTTTACATTTTACCTGAGATATAACGCTGCGCTCCAGCCTGGGCTTGACTTTTCAGGATCCCATAAGTCCATGAAAACCATAACACAAGAGGACAGTGGCAGAGGGACGAGGACTTTTTTGCCCGCTCGGATCTCCTTTTATTTTGGAAACATTGCATTTGTGCGTTAGAGGAGGTAACCAAAGATGAAGGGTGCCCGAGAGAAAGGCGCACGCTGCCACCTAGTGCGAGCCCTGCCCGGTGCAGGGAGGAGGGAGCGGGCTTGGGACAGAGGGGTAACACAGGCTGCTCTTTCCCTACTGATGCAGCAGGTCCTTTGGGATAAAGTAAAAACATTTCATCCTGCAGTTTTTCCTCCAAAATCCCTGAAGTACAACTGGTTTGGCATTTGAAATTAAGAGATTCTTTATTAGCTTTCATACCCATACGCATCCCTGCTTGCCTCACAACTGAGATAAGCCTGGCTTTGTAACATTGTCAATCCAAAAAATCAAAGCTTTATAGAAATAAAACAGGGCTGGATAAATATCTGAGCTGTTACCAGAATTGGATGAACCCAGGGGAAGTTTCTTTCTTATCACCACAAGGTGCCTGTCATGTGCAGTGCTTAGTACCAGCTCATGCCTGTACTTCACATCTCACTGAATTCTCAAGGTGACCTAAAGCCCTTCATGGGTGGTAAATTCTTCAGCATCCGTTACAGCAGGGCAGCACTGCATCTTCTGCAAAGATTTATTTCTAAGACACATGCCTGTTACTGTTTGATAATATCTGCCACCCCCAGGTCAAACACTAATATTTTTGGCAAAGGTTCTCCACACTTGCCAGCTCAGGGTTCTCACTTTAACCACAGTTGCACAGAGCATTTTCAAATAGTACTGACACTAACTGCCAGCTCTCAGTAGTTCCTGTTTATTTCCACGGGGTGAAGTTGCTGTTGATAAAAAGTAGTTGCTGGCAAAGCTTTCCCTAGATACTGGCACGCAGTGAGTGTCCCTGTTATGGAGCAGCGTTCTTGCAAACTGAATGACAGCACACAGCGACACCTATCCATTATTCTTGGATTGTGGAACCACTTGCTTAATAGCCTGCTCCACTAAATGTCATCACTGCCTCATTTTTCTGTCATTTGCCTTGGACTTGATTGTCCTTGATTACCAGAGGAAGACAGTGACGGCAATGAAAATGTAACTGTTCAAAGAAGCCATGAGAATGGCCACACCAAAAGATAAGTGCTGGGTGTTCAGTCTCACAAGCAAAGCAAGAAGCAACTGAATTTGCCAAATGCCAAATACGATATTCTCATAATAATAACATTAATAGAGGGGGATATAATGCAAGAACTAAAGAAATGGAAACAAACAGAACAGCCAGTGATCACATATGTGATGTGCAGGGGAGAGATGCAGAAGCAGGACTTTACCATCTTTATTAATACACAGAAGAAAATGTAGATTCTTCTGCAAGTTTTTTTTTCCAGGTAGCAAATGTTCACTCAGCAGCATGCCTGGCAGGTGGCTGTTTTGCCACTCATCATTTGTAAAATCTGTCGAGGCAACGCTTTCTGAACTGTTTTATCCTAGAAGCGCTTGGTCTCTTCTGTGATAGACTTCAGATAGCTGAAAGCGCTCCTGGGTAATAAGGCTGCAGATCAGAGAAAAACCTGCTGAATTTATACATTCCTTTTCCCTGTGCTTTGCAAAAATTAATGTAGCTACTGATCCAGCAGAAGGAAACAGAACTGTCCTTGTGTGTCAGAACTGAATGAACAGAGGGGTAGTTCGCTTTTAAGAGCAAGTGAAAGATCTGGAGGTGATCCTTGAGTTTTTCTGAGTCAAACAGAAACAAGTTTTTCTCCTAATCTCAGAAATGCTGTCTCAGTGGTGACTTCACTTTCGCTTGGACATGCACTGACTCAAACAGGCATTTTCTCTAACATGCACCAGCATGAATGAAATCTAGATTTTACCCTTACTGCTATAACTGGCTATCCTCCACCAATAGTGAACCTACTGGTCAGATCTCTGCTAACTACCATGGGTCTTGTTTTCCCTGTAGGAAAAAAGGATCAAGTTCTAGCCTGTTATCTGTTAAACCCAGTCAAAATGTGGCCATTTTTCTTAATACAGAAGTAAGATAAGATTAAGCCTTTTAGCTTTCCTTGCAGTTGTCGTGCATCTTTAGTAGTCTGACATTAGATATGGTTAGTGTACATCCATTTGTTGTACCAAATCCAAACTAGGCTTAGACGTACTTATCTCTGCCACTCAACTCTATGCTTGTGGCATCTACAGTGTTCTTGGTAACCTTTATGTTTGAAGGATACATTTCAAAGTATTAATAAACTTTTGTTAAGAAACACTGTAAAACACTGAAATGTTGTTCTGCTTTACTGTGTGTTAGATGGTCAGAGAGGCTCCCAGAGCCTCCAACAGACTGCACTCATCTCTCTTTACGGTAGAGGTGATAGATGTGCTGGGCTTGAACACTGAACAGCACATTCCAGCTGGGGCTTCACCTTGCTCCACACAACTGCTGATCATTTTGATCCTGAGGCAGCCACCCATTCAAGCCTGATAATGTGGTTAAGCCCTGGAAATGTCAGCAGATACAATCACTAATCAGTGCTGTTTGAAGATCAGAAGCTGAAAATTCAGGAATGCAGATAAACCTTTTTTCACCTCTCTCTTTCCTTTGCACAGGTCCTTAAACGCCAAGGTTATGATGCAGCCTGTGACATATGGAGCTTGGGGATCCTACTGTATACCATGTTGGCAGGGTGAGTGGAGAGGTTTTCCTAGAGCTGCAGTCTCCTGTGGGCTCAGCACTTCAGCACTGATTAAACCAGAAAGGAGTAAGAGATAGAGACAGCAAACTGTCCGGCATCCTTTGGGAAATGTGCTCAGTTGTATGAGGCAAGAAAATAGATGCTGAGACCTAGAATTAGAATAAGGTTCTCCAGAAGGCATAAATATCTCTGACACTTTACAAGTTGTTTGGGTTTTTAACAGCCTGTACTATAAGTGTGCAGGAGACCTAAACTCCTAAAAGGCTTATTCATCACTTAAACAGTGTGAAACTTTACGCTAGGGGAGGAGCATAGGAGTATGAAAAGCCATGTCATGTTCACCTCATTCATAAGAGGATGTCCATTCATTTCTATTGATAAATGTGTTGTTCTTCTACTGTTTTTATTATTGATGTATCTGAGCACCTTTAAAGGTTAAAAAAAAAACCCACAAACACAAACATCTTTTTCGGATGCTATTTGAAAAATAAGCTGCAGAAAGTACAGAAAGTAAATGAACAAACAGGCAAGAAGAACAACAGGCAGTAGGAATGTTTGCGGAGTACTTAGCAAAAATACTGTTACCAACAATACCAATGTGTTCACTAAAGTTAAATATGGACACAGGAAAACCCAGAGAAAGAGGCATACTGAAATAAGCAGTGAAGGATAGGCATAAGATGTGCTGGGGTGAATGGGAAACACACTGTGCAAACCCAATCTGGAGTTATCAGGACCCTGAATTTCATTCCTCAGGGTATGGTACATGCGTATTTATTGTACCTAGGTGCAGCTTGAAACTTTTCAGTGACCTCTCACAGCTCTTTAATCTGCTTCATGATTATTCAGCTGTGGCAAAAAGCTTGGATTCATTCCGAGATTGATACAGAAAACAAGGAGCTGGACCCTGCCTTTCTGTAACTTGTGTCTCTTGCCTCATGGACTATAGAAAAAGTGCCAGGAATTTCTATCACATCTATTTTGTTCCTGAGTACAAATGTGTTCACCATTACCTGAAACACACTGTGACTTTCTGGTACAGTCTCACAGTCCACTGGGATTTCCAACAACCTGTTTTCATTTGGCTAATGCTATGGAGTTGCAGCGATACACAACTAGAATCAGTAAAATAAAATAAATACATTACCCACAGTCATGTTTATTTAGCTGAATATATTCAAAATGTTTCTTCTTTAAAATGTGAAAAAAAATCCAAAACCAAACAAATATATCTGAATTGGAAATTTAAATTGCATTACTTAGTGGATATTAAATTGCTGACAGATGCTATGAACTTGTATCTCACTTTTTTCAGCACTTAGAAAATACAAATAATGCAAACAGTTGAGAAGTGCTGACTTTTTAGATACCACCACTTGTTCTTCCTCACTGGAGGAAAGTTAGTAGGAACTGACTATTATTTGCATCCAGGATTTTATTCTGCCATTATCACTACAAGCAGAAAGGGTTCAGGCAGCCAGAACTAGAGCACAAGCCTGGGACCCTGTTAATGCAGGTAGTGACAGACCTCAAAGTTCTAGCCAATCCTTAACTCTTAGCGCATCCCTCGTGCTAATTATAGATTAGGATAATATTTTATTATATTTTATTATTTTATTCTTTTTATCCTTTCTTGCCTTTTTCAAGTACTTCTGTTGGCAATAAAGTGGAATTAAAACAATCAGGTAAAAACCTGTCCATTTTTTTAAAAGAATATTTGATTCCTAAAAAATGAGAACAGAACAAAAATTTAAAACCAGTTAAGGAATCAGTCTTCTCACCTGTAGAACAACTTACTGTGAGGAACCGCTGGACTGTATACAGTGAAAGCAGAGATCTCTGGTCTAGTCTGGAACCAAGTTACTATTATAATCAGTGGCAAGTTAGCACTAGATTCTAAAAATCATATACTTGCAAATTACACTGCACTTTTTCCCCTCCTTTTTTTTTTTAATAGGTTCACTCCTTTTGCAAATGGACCAGATGACACCGCAGAGGAGATTCTGGCCAGGATTGGCAGTGGCAAATATGCACTTACAGGAGGAAACTGGGATTCAGTATCTGACACTGCAAAGGTCAGTGAACTCCTTCTAAGATTATTTTCTTGGTCTCTGAAACAGGCTTGTAGTCTCCAGTTGTAGCAAACTTCAGAGAGAGAGTGAGTCAGAAGGGTTATTTCTCAGTGCCTCTTGGAATAACAGCTTGTTGTGGTTTAAGCCTGCCACACAGCCCACTCACTGCCCCCCCACCTCCTCCCTCGGCTCCCGGAGGGATGGGGAAAAGAATCGAAAGAATACAACTCCCACAGGTTGAGATAAGAACAGTCTATTAACTAA
>WYDI02042503.1:0-21111 GCA_009867235.2 Psittacus erithacus
CAGGTTAAAGCCATTCCCCCTTGTCCTGTCCCTACAGGCCCTTGTCCAAAGCCCTTCTCCAGGTTTCTTGTAGCCCCTTTTGGAACTGGAAGCTGCTCTGAGGTCTCCCCAGAGCCTTCTTTTCTCTAGGGTGAAGAATGCCTCCAGCCAAGCGGGACCCATGCTGTCAGCTCATCAGCTGTCATGTGCTTACTCAGTGCTGCATTGAGTGCCTTTATAGTGTGAGTTGGGGGCACTGTTGGTAAGTGCCATGCTTGCCTCTGAATCTGTCTTAAACTCAGTATTACTGGACACTGTAGGTGCCTACTCCAGTAGCAGTCTTGCTATCAACCTCTTTTGCTGCTGTGGCAATTTTCCATCATGTTTCCAAAAGTGCATGTGATAATATAATTAATGGCTACGTTTCTGGTGGAAGCAAACAAGTGCTGCAAGGTGGATCTCACATCTAGCTGTATAGGGCAGGTGTGCGGTCAGGAAACAGAGGGACGTGGTATTCTTCAGCATCAGGCAATCCTCATTTTTGGCTGGGGATATAGGAAGTGCAATGTGAAAGGGGTAAAGACCAAGTGAGAAGAAAGGAAAGCAGCAGGCATGTCCTGAAGCTGTGGTGAAGACAAGGTGAGGACAGAATGACTGATTCTCACTGTAGAAAATGTGTGTGATAGAAACAAAGCACATCAGCAACTAGAAAATAAGTAAAACCAGAATCTGAGAAATTACCCTTTTCCAGGCTATAGAGCCAAGTTCAGATTCTTTCAGGAACTGATTCCATTTACATCAATGACAGGAGAAAATTCCTGCTCACACTGAAATAAGTGATTTCTATTGCTGAATTATGGGTTTATGCACTTCAACATATGGCCCATGTCCCCCTGACCCCACCAGAAACACATTTGCACAGCTTCTGTCATAGCTGGCTTGCTATGTTGGATTGGCAGAATGTCCAGGTTTGGAATAGAAACTTTCTGCTGTATGACCCCACTTTATTTTCAGCCTTTCTGGTACGTACAGAAGGACATCCCTTCTCTGCATGCATAGCACACCATGAATGAAATTCTCACTAACGTAACAAAGAACAGATCAGCCCCTTAGAATCATAGAATGGGATGGAAGGGACCTTCAAAGGATTTGGGTTTCTCTGTATTAGTTTTCATGGAAACAGCATCCAGCTTTTGGCAGTAGGTAGGATATGCAGGCTTGCATTCATTACGTACATGGGCTTATATCCTCTTGTATGAACTTGGTTAAACAGCAGCATTTTAGATTTAGCTTAACTGTCTGTAACACCTTGAACTCAACTCTTTCACAAGAGTGGTGTACAGTTCCATCCATTAACATCCTTCTGCACTACTGCAGGAATTCTTGGAACAAAAGACATTCTTAAAATTAGTGAAGAATCATATCCCTGTTATTAAATAGTAGCATCATGAATTTGAACTTTATTAATATTTGCTCTAATTTTTGTATACTTCCTCTGTAAAGCCAGATACGTACACATGCACACACACACATGCACAGATTTATATGAAGACAGATTAAGAGAGCTGGGCTTGTTCAGCCTGGAGAATAAAAGTTTCTGGGGAGAACTTAGAGCAGCTTCCAGTGCCTAAAGAGGCTACAAGGGTGCTGGAGGGGGGCTTTGGACAAGGGCTTGTAGGGACAGGACAAGGGGGAATGGCTTTAATCTGACAGATGAGAGATTGAGATGAAATCTTAGGCAGAAGTTCTTCCCCGTGAGGGTGCTGAGGCGCTGGCACAGGTTGCCCAGAGAAGCTGTGGCTGCCCCATCCTTGACAGTGTTCAAGGCCAGGTTGGATGGGGCTTGGAGCAACCTGGTCTAAGTGGAAGGTGCCCCTGTCCCTGGGGGCACTTTCAACCTTTTTATGAGTCTATGATTCTATGAACGTATGTGTGAATATATATGTAAAGTTTTGCCCATTCTCAGTTAAAGGACTTCCTAGAGCATTAACCTAGGGTGGTGAGTAGTAATGTGGTGAAAATGTCTGAGGTCCTTAAACATCATGACATTGAAGAACACTGAATTTCTGAGATTGATAGTAGCTTTCTTTTCTTTCTAGACTGGGAAATAACTTCTTCAGAAGAAATTCTGTGATAAACACAGTTTTTCTTCCCATAGAACAGCCCTGAACTCTTGAACACGGAATGAATAATCACATCAAATCGAATGATGTTTGAGGTTTGATCCAAAATATTTATGTTCCAAGGAATGAATTATTTTCATTAGTTGCCAACCTATGACAGATTCAATCTACATCTGTAAACACCAGAACATTTTATATTCTGATAGAATTTTCCTGAATTTACTATAGAGACAAGACTTTAGTGTGTGCGCATGTTAATCCTGGTGTAAAATATCCCAAAATCAATCAATCAATCGATTAACAAATTAAGTACTAAATAATGGATGGGACTGTGAACATTTCCTGACAAGATGCTGAGAATAAAATATGTGTCTACAATTCTTTTGTCAAATAGCCAACAAAGCATTGCAGTGTTTTCTTTAGGAGTTTACATAAATGCCTGGAAAAAGAATGGAAAAGTGTGTTCAAACAATATTTTATCATTCACATAAGCCAAGCAGAAATGGTCATTACACTGAAAAATGAATAAAATTCATTTTCTTTCAAATTACATTTTAATGTAGCAGAACTTTACATGATCCCAGGAACATAAATAAATACAAGACGACAACTAGATATTTTCCACAACTAATTATGCCATTAATACTGAACATAGTATAAAGTACTCATGAGATAATGTTGTTAAATACTAAAAAAAAGGAAGGCAAAACTAGAGTTTTGAAAACACTGAAGATTCCATGCAATGAAACTTGTCTTATGTAATAGCTGTATTGTATTTATTTGAATTCTTAATTTTTTTTTATGCTGGCATAATGATACAAATAATTTGTAGCTGCCTGCTACCACAGTTTTGAATCCCTTTATATACATATTAAATAATAGGGGCTTAGTCATTTAACGTTGTTTTCAGGTTGAAGTGCCAATCTACATGTTTGCACATCACTAGGTGTCTCACAGTGAATGAAAGCTAACAAAAGAGCTTCTTTTCTCCTCATAATAATGCTGTGCTATCACACTGATTTTGCAAAGTGAGGCATGAGATAGCAAACTGTCATGCTAGTCAGTGGATGCTTGTGTGGTTAAATCAGAACTTGAACTCTGGTCTCCCATGGGCCAAGCTAACAGTTTATTTTCCCCTGACCATTTTCCCCACTTCATTTATAAGCAAATGTACCATATATATACAGCACATGCACATGCCACTCAGCCTTGCTGTGATCAACTTGTTATGAAAAAACAGTCTAGTTTGGAGTGTTTAGGGCTGTTAAGATAATGATTTTGCATGGCTGCTCTACTTCCCAGTAGAGTTGTGTTTTCCTAGATCTGTTTTAACACAAGTGTTTTTTGCAAACATAGGAGACACTGGAGAGATTTGCAAAAATGTAAGCCCTTTAACAGTTCATTGGGAAGCAAAGGAGGATCTCTTGCTAACCAGACTGACTGTAACTGTTCAGCTGGAAAATCTTGTCACTCCTATGGTCCCTTTTAATATTTGATAGCTGGTCATGTATGGCGTGCCTCATCACACCATCTCTAGAGGTAGTGCATTGGGAAATTTGAAATCCACTCTGCTGGATGGATACTGTTGCTGATTTACTGGTGAGGCTGTTTGTGGGTTCTTTTTTCACATCTTGGGATTATTAAATTACTGGCTACAATTGAAACTTGAAAGAAAACAAACGCACAAAAAGTTTGTGCCATGCAAGGCTCAGAGAGGCACTGCATTTTGTGGCTGACTTGTGGTCACATATCTACAAATGTGGGACAAAATATCATTAAATAAAAGAGAAAGTAGGATGTTATTGCCCCATATCCATGTACGTAATTCAACTTGATCAGCGGCCAGATTGAAATATTGCTGCATTCACCAGGGACTCTCCCACACATTTTAAGACAAAAATATCTTCTCTATTTCACTCAAATTTCAAACTTTTTTACAAACAGAAAGACTACCTCACCAGTCTATGGCGGAGGGATTCCCACATCAGTTAAAGTAAGGAAAGATTCATGGCCAGTGCACTGATTCATGGCCAGAAAGCCAAGAGAGTAGAGAAAGAACAAAAGATGAGTATGGGTATCTGCTAGCTCTGTGTTTCTGCCAGCCCTCTGGGACACTACTGAGAAGCTTTGAAGGTAAACTGAAAGAAAATGTACCTGGCACCCATCATGAAACAAACGAAAATTCCTTTCTGTTAGAATTTTGCTAGAATCAATGTGTTCCTATAGGAATTCCTGTATCTATACTTCAGCATGGTTTTGTACAAGATTTAAATCGATCAGCAGAAGTCAGTATACCTGGTGACAGAAGAAGGTACCTATTGAAGTTGATGGTTCCTGGTTTAGGGGTACATTTTAGTGATTTAAAAACTCTCATTACTTTCCATGCTTTGTACTCTTTAAATGGTGTGGGAATGAAAGAGGAAAAAATAGCCCAGTAGAGAAAGAAACATTTTGTTTTAGCCCTTGACAGTGAAAGCAATGATTTGTAGCCATGGGGTCAAAAGCACACAAATAATAGCTCAGCCATATAGACTAATTTGAATTTAGACATTTCATACAAAATGTCCCACCCCTTTGTAATTGATGCTTCTGAATTTTAAATTCTTTCCTTTATTGAATAATGAAAAATCTGGTCTTCAGCTAACCTTGGTAAAAAATTTCTTTCTGAAAGCAATAAATACCTAGTTAAGTTCTAAAATGTTAATAGCTGTGCAAATAGTTACTGCTGTCTAAATGAGTGACCATTTAATGAATCACTTCCACCAAAAAGGTCAGTGTAGCAAGTCCCATGTGCATCATGTTATTACAACTAACCAGCAAATGACCACATTAATATTAACTGACAGATTGCAGACCTTTATGTTTATGTACAGTAGGTTTCTGGAAAGTGCACTTCTGGGAGGTGTTAGAAAACTTTCTGCCAGCATATCATCCTGTAAATTGTGCCTTTTTCAGGTCATTACTTGTTAAATGTGCAGACATACTTGACCTTTCACCTCCAAAATCTTGGCTCAAAACAAGCTAGTATTCTGAATTCCTTTCATTTCAGGGGCCTGGGACATGTCACAGGTAGGCATTCCTGTCAGGCACCCCATGACAGCTCTGAAATAGCTAATGGTGTGCACTAAGGTCAGGGATTATTTAACATGGAGGCAACAGCTAACTTCCATGTCCCTGATGATGCTGATGCTTGTAGTCTCTGTGATAAGGGTGATTGCATTAAGGTGAATTTCTGAATTAAACATAATGTATGAAGCTTGTACAGGGGACCTGTCATGTTATCATAGCACATAATTCCCATGCTGAGGGCAGACATTCTTTCATGTTCACCTTCTGAAATGACACTGTGAACTGCATTTCCAAGTCAGCCATAGACTATTGAGCCTTTGTACCAATATTGAGCCACTTACACCAAAGCCTCATTTATCCCAATAAGGACAAGATTAAACATATGCCTAAGCAAAGGCCAAGATGCAGGCTTGAGCTCTGTCTTATGCAGAAGGAGGCGGAGAGTCCTTGACTTTGCAGACTGCAGGATTCCAAGCACTGCTTTTGCTACTCTCTTGTCATGTGGTGTTCCACAGTAACACTGCTCATCAGAAAGACTGGTGAGGATCAGTTCACCTTATTCCATATGGGAAGATTCCTTCTCACCCAAGGTCTATTTACCTGACCTCTCCTTCAGTCTTTTCATTTTGTCTGCTTTCACCAGCCTGTTTAGAGCTCTAGTCCTTGAGACCTTCAGGAAACTCAAGATCAGGACAGGAAAACCAGGCACACATGCACCCTGGATCAATGTGCTTGTAGATCTTTGAGAAAGGCAATTCACTCCTGATTACTGATAAGCTACTTTTACCTCCTCAGAAATTAAATGAATATTATGAAGATGCTGGAAAAGTGATTAGGAAGTTAAGCCCTCATAGTCTCTTCAAGAAAAGATGACCAACCCCCCCAAACCTTTTCAGAGAGTATAGAGAGGAAAATGCCATTAAAGAAATCCCTACTTGCTAGTGTCCTTTTAAATTATGTAAAGCCAATTTCTTGTAATATTGTCACTGAACAAATAATCAGTTGGTTGAGGAAGATTTGTGGCTGTAATTATTTATTCATTTTAATGTTTGTATATTAAGCCTTCCTCTTGCTGTTTGCACCCATTATATGATGAAAGATCAATATGAAGAATATGAGGAAGCGCAGAAGTGACGGTTAGTTATCAGGGAATGAGGAGGAGGGAGAAGGCCCTGTTACAAATGACTGTAAGACCTATGCCAGTGCTCCAGTCTTTTGCTGATACTAGCCTATGTTTAACAATGTTGTTGTGGGGTTTTGTTGTTGCTCTTGGTTTTTTTTCAACCAGGACAGTGGAGTGAACACTTGAAGCAAATCTTACCATGCTTTTCTAATCTGCTTCATAGCTGGGATTGAACTGGGTGAAACAGGAGTGCCAAGTGGATAGAAGGAGCCTGCAGCTGAGAAACAAGTAGTTTTTTTCCTAGTTTAGCGAGTGACTTACTATGCAACTTGTTTCTTATCTTCCTTCTTTTATTTCTACCAGTGTAAAACAGCAAGACTAACTCTTACTTTATTCTTTAGTGTTTTGTAATCTTAAGATGAAAAGCAATGTATCATCACTATAATTGCAGATATGTATTTACATCTACATATCTTTGTGCTCATTTCTGTATGTATGTGCATATAGAAATGCATACATAAAAATATCATTATTTTATAGCTTATATTAAATTGTGTCATTACTAACCAGGATTAAAGAGACATAAAAATCTTGGAGATGCATTACCATTATTTGCATTTATGAAGCTCTTGAGAGGTAAAATACATTCCAACTGTTGCTTCCAAAATAGCTTGATATCTGCAAGATGTGATTTTTCTGCAGCAAAATTTTTGTTTGTTCACTGACACAATAGCTGGTACTTGGTAGTTAGTCTGGAGTAATATCACCTGGTATTAAGATCCCCACTTTAATATTTTAATTGAGATTGCAGTGAGTGTATTTCATGTATGATACCAAAATGGTCTGTCACAGGCTACAATGTGATAGCCTGCTCAGAGAAGTCCTAAATGAACAACATGAGTGTTCAGCTGTATCTTAAGTAATGTAACAAACCTGGTGAGTGAAACGTCTACACATATGTGAAAAAGCCTGAAAGTAAGTCTGTGTTCAAGATTTTGCATAGATATTAAGGGTCTCTGTCTAAATGTTTGCAAAATCCATCACATAGCTGCAGGCCAGCCTTGAAGATTGTCTTCAGTGAAAATCTCCCACACCCTAGATACTAGTACGTACAGATGATGGGTTACTATGGCCAATATCTCTAAGAGTCAGTTCTGGTTAATGTGGGACCAGTGATTCTATTAAAATGACTAAAATTATAATGTCTCTGAAATCATCCTTTCTTATGCTGCATGCCTGCAAAACTTTTGCAAGAGCTGCCTTCTTTTCTGTCTGCTTTTCACTGGACTTTTTACCATGGCTGAGAAAAAAATAGTTCACAAAATGACACATTTTCATAGCCTGTTGCTTTTTTGTTTTGTTTTGTTTTGTTTTGCTTTGCTTTGCTGTGTTTGTTTAGTTTTAAAAACTTTGCAAAGAATGTTTAATAATAATAATAATAAAATCCTTAATTGCTATGTACCCATATCTTTTCCTGCTCATTCACTTTCTGATCTTAAGAAAGATACTGCCTTCAGTATCGCTTATTTCAGCCATTCACTTCGCTGAGCTATTAACTTACAGGAATGCTGAATTTCACAATGAGGAGAACGTCACTTTTAATAATATCAATTACTTTATGATATCATTTGCACTGTGTTCAGCATGATATTTTTGCTGCCTCTGAAAACACTTAAAGAGACTGAAAGTGCCTACAAATGCATATCTGCAGCAGCAGTTTTCCGTCTAGTCTGTGCAACTGTGTATCATAGAATAAGGCACCAATTTATGCCTATAGCTATATGCCTAATACTTGGCTAGACTGTTTCATTCTGTGAGCCATCCTATTTGACTTACATAGGTAATCCTGGTACATCAGTGTTTACAATACCAAAGCTTCAACATAAGTAGCAGAAACCCTGAATAACTACAGAATAGATAAATCCATCCTGGTTTTTTTACTAAATGCTGTCTGGCAAGCAGAGTTATAGAATTTAGCAGCCCAAGACATGAAATGGTTGGAAACAAATCTGAAGCTCTGGAGATTACTCACAGAATTACATACATTTCAACATGTAGGTAGTTGTCAGAAGTGGCACATAAATCTCATTCAAGTAGAAATACTGCATGATTATTTTTTTCTTGCATACATATCTGAATGAAATAGAAAAAGTCTGCTTTTTTTAAAAGTTTATGTTAGATTTTTTTTCTTACTTCACAGAGTGGAGTTTCTGTTACAAAGACAGACGTCGGAAGAAATACATTTCTTGGCAAAGTTAAAAGCTACAGAGAAGAGCAGGGCATTGTTTTTTATTTTTCCATGCACATTCCCTTGAAACTCACTGAGTGCTTAAACCATCTTAGCTACATGGAAACCTTTGACAATAAAATAAAAACTGTATTAACCACTAAATTTGATGCATAACTGCTATTCTCATTGAAGGAGAGTTTGTGGAAGTTGTCAACTTCGGAGTCCAACTTCTATGAAGGCAGTCATAATCTGAGGGCATATGAATTGATCTAGTCAAAAATGGTGCAAATAAATTAAAAAATTTATTAATTTTCTTCCCCCAGCTGAAGCCCAATTTGCTGTTTTCCATACTTTTGGCAAGGGATGAATAGAAAGCTGAATATAGAAGTTTAGTCTCTCCATTAAGTAGAAACCTCCTCCTGGGATTTGAGGAAAAGACTGGCACAGAAATAGGTAACCATTTAGCTTCTGGGCTGCTTGGCCTCCATAGCTCAAAAGAAGAACAGGGCCAGAGGTTATGTATTATTCATTTTTCAATTGGGCTCAGTGGAGAAATTTGAGAGTTTACTACATAAATATGTTAAATTTAAGTACATCATGAATTTCCATAAAATTCACTGAGGCCCAGATTCATCATTTCCTCCCAGTTCAACAAAACACTTTAAAATATGCTTAAATTGACTTCAATCGAGCTGCAAGCACTTACTGAAAGTTCAGTGTGTCCTTAAATGATTTGGAGAATGAGGACCATCTGCATATGTGTGAGTGTTTTGCGGAACGTGCCTAAGTATCCAATCCACAGCCCCATGAAATCCATAAGGCTCCTCCATAGATTTGGAGATTTTTCTGGGCTTTGGATTTGGACTTAACAGTTGGATATTACCAGTTCATTGCCAGTTCAGAGCTCTCTTGTTACTTTCTTGAATGGAGATGACATTCAGCTTCTCGTGGCAGTGCCCTAGATAGCATTTTAAGATTTCTTAATAGTGTCTGTGGGGCTTGCTTGTGAATATGATTTTAAAATACACTGCTCAAAAGTGTCAACTAACACAACCAGAATAATAATTTCTATAAAAACTTGTTGAAAAATATTTGCTGTCAGTACCACAGCCTATAGTAACAAAATGTCACAGAGCAATGTTATTTACAATGGGCTTTTAAGCATGGTAGGGAACTTCATGCTACCTGTTGCTCACTCGGTGGTGTCTTTCCAGCAAAAGGGACCTGTCACAGAGGCGTTTATTACAAGGATGATTGCAGATAGTAGACTGTAAATGTAAGACTGTGATGAATAAACCAGATTATCTCTCAAATCTCTTTCTACAGGCAGATGAAATGAGAGCAATCAATGCTATAGCCAGTTCCCTGAACCACATGTTAAAGTTACATGGAGGACGAGTGAATTATATTCTGTAATCCTGATTTTGAAGGCAATTTCATTCTTATTTATTTCAGCACCTTCTGCTTTTAATGACCTCTTCTGTTTTCCCACTTATTGGTAACACTACTTATACTACCCATGAAATGAGAAGATACTTAAATTCTTTCTGAGACACAGACAACATTCCAATTTTTTTTCTCAATTCTCACACCTCTATGCTTTAAAAAGAAAATAAATAAAAAAACCCAACAGAAAACCAAAAAAACCCACAACCTGTTGGTTTATCATGGCTCATCAATGTGGTAAGTATTAATAAATATCTAAATTCTTCTTCATAATTTATCTGGAAAGTGCACCAACTTAGATTCATTTGAAAAAAACAGGAGCGTGGGATAACAGCAAAACATCTGCTGAATGAAATGTCAACTGTTTAACAAATGAAAGAAAATAAACTGTGCCTATTTAAGCAAAATGTATCTTAATTCAGTTTAAAGAAGAGAAAGCTTTCAAATTTGACAGAAATGCACATTCCAGCCACAGGTACATAATAGGAAAAGCAGAATCTGAAGAGGGCAGTGGTATCATGGCAGTCACAAAAATAACTGGCAAAGAAAGACTACTCAGTGCTGCACTTCCCTACAAAGAGACTAGGTTACTTTTACCAGAAGGTAAAAAATGCAGGCACTGTATTTGGAGGAGCAGCTGTGCAGTATTATACAGAACTGTAGTACTCACATTCTACACTTAGTCTTAAGTGCAGAGAAGACTCACAAAAAGTCACCTAAGGACTGGAAGAAATGTCTTACAATAGAAAATCTAAATGTGAAGAGGAGAAAATACTGGAAATTTGGAAGTTTATTTCATTGAACAAAGAAAGGGAACGATGTCAGGGCCTGAAGACTGAAGTCAAATAATTCAACTGAGAAATGAGGCTCGAAAGAGAGTTGACTTCACTGCAGTCTCTAAGAAAAAGAGTTAGAAGGAAAAAAAGATAGATAGCCATGATTGCTGGAACCTGAAGTGTTAAAGTTAGGGTGAAAACATGGATGGTAGGATAGAAAGTGAGTTGAGGGTGATTGTTCAAATGTCTGGTTTATTAGCACGTTATAGTGCATTTTTGTTTTAAGGACTTTAATGTCCTCCTAAAAGCTGCAATACAAAATTTTCCTTAGCCCATAGTTCACAAGGGAACAGGTGATGCTTTTGGAAGTGCACCTTTTGGCATAAGAGTCAGACTATTTTAAATACCCACACCTTTCTAAAAAAACACACAAACACTATGAAGCATAATCCTAGCAAGCTTTCTTTAACAGAAAGTATTATTGTGAAAAAAGCTTTACAAAGGAGGCACTTTTCATCACAGTAATACATTCACATATATATCCATGCTTAATCTAAAATAGCTGTTTTACTTGCATCATTTTTACCATGATACATTAGAATATAAGTAAAGATCTATTAGCACAGTTTAGCAGAATAATCACAATACTACACTACCTTAGCTCTTCTATATATAAGTTTTCTAGCATTTGAAACTGGTTCTATTTTTAATCTATTGCTGCAATAAAAAAATGATCGTCACTTGTGTCATTTTATTACCTTTACCCCAAAGGGTTCTTGTTCATTTCCAGATAAATATCATTTCCTGTTGTTGACTATTCGGATACAGACATAAAATAGGATCCTGATAAACTCCTGTGCCACATGGAAATACAGCAGGATCATTCCTGGGGTTTACGCTGCTAACATTTCAAGTGCTTAGAGCAATGATGCAATGTCAGACGGCATAAACTGAACAGGTTTTTCAAACTCACATCTTTGTCACGACCCCAAATGTATGTTTTAGAGCAACATCTTGGTTTGCAAGCTCTGAATCCCCCTTTGGCTTATGGCACAATGTCTGTTGTCTCCAGGAGCTCTGCTGGAATTTTAGACAGGTTTATCCAAGGCAAATTATTTCTGTTAATGGAAGCATGCCCTTACAGGATGATTAGACTCATATATCACCCAGTTCCAACCCAATGCCATGGGAAGGATCACCTTCCACTACAGCAGGTTGCTCCAAGCACTATCCAATCTGGCCTCAAACACTGCCAGGGAGAAGGCAGCCACAGCTTCTCTGAGCACCCTGTGCCAGTGCTTCAGCACCCTCACAAGGAAGAACTTTTTCTTAATGTCTAATCTCAGCCTCCCTTCTGCAGGTTAAAGCCATTCCCCCTTTTCCTATCCCTACATACTCTTGTAAACAGTCTCTCTCCTGATTTCTTGTAGGTCCCCTTTAATGGTAATGAAAGGCTGTTATAAGTTCTCCCCTGAACCTTCTTTTCTCCAGGCTGAAGCACAACTCTCTCAGCAGAGGTGCTATGCAGAATCTTTGTGGCCTTTCTGAGGACTCACCCCAACAGTTCCATGTAGTTCTTATGCTGTTGCCCCAAAGTTGGAAGCAGTACTGCAGGCGGGGTTTCCCCAGAGAGGAGAAGAGGGAGAGAATCCGCTCCCTCAATCTGCTGGTCATTATTAGTTTTCTGTTTCCATTAGCAATGTGAAACTGAGGAATACTGATGCAAAGTTGTTTCTCTTTCAGTCCACAGCACCTTTACTTTTAATACAATTTCCTTTATGGTTATGTACTAAAAGCTGTAATTTCTTTTCATACTTTAACATCAATTGGTTTAATGCACTCTTGTTGCCTTGATTTTTCTTGGTTAGTTGTGATATTCGCTAGATTTTTCTCAGATATTTTAATATTTTGCAATATTAGAGAAAAATGTTGAAATTTAGATTCTTATAAAACTTAAAAAAAAAATCGTATATAATCTGATTACTTTGAATTTCATTCATTGAAACAATAAAAGAAAAGGGAGGGGGAGGAAAGGGAAGGAAAACCAAACCTTAGTTCACATTCATGCCCCTTGTACTTGGAAAATTAGATCCTATACTGGGAGCCAACTTCCATAGTTAAATCTTTCATGTTCTTGGTCTTCTGATACCAGAATCTTTCTCACACTAAACAAACAAGAAGAGGGGGAGGAAAAGAGAGAAAGCAAGGTAAGTTCAAGTTGGATTACCAGAGACTTTCAGCACAGCTTTGAGAAACTGACTTTGTTGATTTAAACATGGTACAATAAATCAGATTCCATGACCCGCTTGGGGTCAACTTCTACCCTTGGGGAAAGTGAGATGAAGTAAAAACCTGAAGATAAAAAGCACTTATTAAAAACACTTTTCATTCCCAAACTCTCTTGAGAGCATTTGAGCTTGTAGGCCCTTTGGAGGCTTGCCTTGTGTGCATTTTAAAAAGTGGGATATTTTTTTCTCTTTTCCCCCACATTTCTCTACTATAAACTACCTATTCACTGAATACCTACCTCCTTTCTTTTTCACTTGCTTCTTGATATTTGAAAGAACTCTGCCATGAAGCACTCAGAGACCTTTGTTCTTATAGGATGTTCATGCTTATTTTCTGCATATGTATTAATAAATATGTACACATGCATATATAATTACAGACAATAAAATATGCATTTAACAAGTTGTTCCAAGAAAGACTCAGAAAACATTGTAATTTCCACAGGATTTTTTAAATATTCATGCAGTAATTTGTCACCTACCACTTGTTTTTTATGGCCATCCCCCATAATCAGGAAATTGATGTTCCAGAAGAATGCAGGGTAGTCCCAGAATATAACTTCACTGATCTTCCCTCCTCTAGAAGGCAGTACTAACTCTGACTTAGCTGTCTAAGTAGCCTGTCTGGTAGGTAACATCAGTTCTTATTAAAGAAGGTGTCTACTTGATGTTACCCTGATGGCTTCCCCATGAGACTGCCTCTTTGCTCCTGAGGCAGATGATATGCACAGTTACAGCTGAACTAAGCACAGAGTGATATCACACTTGTGCACACACCACATCATTTGCTCTAACAGGCAGCACACGCCACGACTTGGCAGGATCTAGCAGTTAAATAATGTGGCCACAAAGCGAATGTTGCTTCAAGCCCAGTTCATTTCCACTCTTGAGCAGCAATGTTAGATGCTGCTTGTATGTCTGAAATGAAATACAAAATGAAACCAGCCATATTTTAAAGTGTTCTGAGGTCTAAAGAAGGATGCTAATGTATAAGATTATGCAACATGTCATTGCAATTAGAAACAAGAAGTGTTCTAAACATTTGTACAAGCTTCAATTACTGTAAGAACTTCAGATGGAATTAAAGGAAACAAAACTCTGAAACAAAAATAATGATCATTCGGAGATAACTCAGTGCACAGTTTAAATAAGCGCATATCCATGCTCCTAAACTGCCTAGTTGTCCTCTTATATTACAGAAATTAAGATTATACTGCTGTTACAATTCATCTCTTCACTTCCAATCTAGGCAAGGACAGGATGTAAAAATATCAAATATCTCATAAAAAAAAAAATTACCTTTGAATACTGACCAAATTAGAACATTGACAAATCTTGCAAGAGCTCCAGCTTGCAGAACAAAGTGATTCTGGCAAACTTCAATGAACTAACACATTCAGAATCACTAAACTTGAAACTGCTGGGAAACTACGTCTGACACAAACATGAGAACATGAGACATGACTGAACAAAGATTCACTGTTCTTAGTTGTCAAAATCCAACCAGATCAACTAGTTTCTGTCTTGCCTTTATGATTTTAATAGTATGAAAAGTAGGAAGGTGGCTCAAAATCATTCAACTCAGAGCTAAAGTGTGGCTCTGAATCCAGGTTGAATTACTAATTAAAAAAACATATTCATTAGAATGTAATTAGATATAACATTCATACAGTGTGGTTTTGTATCTGTTCAGTTGGAACCACAATGCTGTAGACAAAAGATCCCATTTTGTGTACATTTACATTGATCTACAATTGGAGCTTAGTCAAACCTTGTGTAAGGTCTCAGCTCCCTATGTTTATTAGCCAAGTAATTTAATACACTTTCATGAAGGAAGAAAACCTTACTTTTCTCTTCCCTTCCTTTTCTGTCTTTCCAATACATGTTACCATAAAGCTAAGCTACCAAAAATCATGTAGCAATTTTTATTTTAAATATATACATAGTCTTTATATGTGCATATGTCCTTATTTATCTTTATAAATACATATATATACACATAGACTTGCACATCACATATTCATAGAGCATATTTATAATATATGCAGTGTATGCATGTATTTAATATATATACATTATGAAGGTATGTATTTTGTAGATAGAATTCATAGATATAAAATACATGCATACATACAACAGAGTTCATGTGTGTGTTTATGTGCATGCTTATATTTTGATTGCGTAAACTTTACAGAGAAGGAAGGGGATGGGAAAAGAAATAAGAACAAGAACACCCAAATATTTTGGAAAGTTCTGAGAAGAGAGGAGCTCAGCTAAAATGCTTTTGTGACCTTATCTATGTTGGGTGCAACTGATGCTCTCTGTAATATCTAGATAGATGTGTCTTGTTAACTGCCTCATCCTGTGGTGTCATTATTACTGTAATTAATGAATTACCATAGCAAACTGCAGTGACTATAAAGTTTTAGTGAATAAGTAGCTGTTACCTGTGACAATAGGGGTTGGTGGACACCAGTAACATATATTACAAATTGGACTGGTTAGGATGATGGCACCAGCAATGTCCTTCACTTAAAGAGGAAAAAGAAATCCACTTAGGACCTTCCTAAATGAAAAACTTTGCTCTTTTGCTGCTTCTTCTAACAGAAAACAAGTTAAAATTTGCCATTGGGCAGGTTAATTGACTTACGAGTATGCTTTTTTAATAAGTGTCATAAAGAATGTCATGCAGATGAAACTTGCTTTCAGTGCATTTTTTAAACTGTTGTCAACCAGATTAAAGTTTATTGTTCGCATGTAAGTTTCCGTTTTCAAGCAGTAATGAAAGACATTAAATTGATTTTCCATGCGTAGACTTCAAACAGGTTATGTCCTTTGCTCTTTGTCAATGTGCCTTTCCCATATGCTTGCTTTCTTTGCTGTTTGTCTAAGCAATGAATGTTCATGAAATGTTCTTCTTTCCCCATGACCCAAGATGCAACTCTTAATTCCTTTGTGTGCTGTTTAAGTTAAAGGTTTATGTATTAGGGACCAGATTTACCAATAGGTTGCCTTCAATCTTGTCTTTTTTTAAGTCTTTGGAGTTCTGATGGAGAAGCGAATAAAGAAAGCCTACAGTGAATCAGACTTTAACCATATGTTCTTCAGGGCATTGAGTGTCACAGCACCAGCATGGTGGGACCTTATTATTAAAATTAGTGTCTGGCATAATTCTAGACTATAAAAATTCTGAAATAACCCCAACATTTGACTACTTAAAATGCAGCATGTCAATTGAGATAATGTATCATTTTGGCAAAAGGAAAGGATGACTGACATGAAAAAGAATAAAAAGGTTTTCCATGAAGAAAGATGTCTTCCCTTAAGGGAAGGGAACGGGTTTCAACAGTAACAGAGAGAAGAACATTGCAAAGTGTGACAGGCAGAGAAAAAATTCCTGAAACAGAAGGTACTTTAAAATGCTCTGGTGACGAGTAGGGGCATGACCAGGGATCGAAGGAGGTGATTCTGCCCATCTACTCTGCTCTTGGGAGACCTCACTTGGAGTATTGTGTACAGTTCTGATGTCCTCAACATGAAAAGGACATGGAACCGCTGGAACAGGTCCAGAGGAGGCCATGAGGATGATCAGGGGTCTGGAGCACCTCCCTCCCATATGAAGATAGGCTGAGAAACTTGGGGCTGTTCAGCCTGGAGAAGAGAAGGCTGTGTGGAGACCTCATAGCAGCTTTCCAGTGTCTGAAGGAGGACCTATAAGGATGCTGGAGAGGGACTATTCATTAGGGACTGTAGTTATAGGACAAGGGGTAACGGGTTAAAACTTAAACAGGGAACTTAAACAGGGGAAGTTCAGGCTGGATATAAGGAAGAAATTCTTTACTGTACGGGTGGTGAAGCATTGGAATGGGTTGCCCAGGAAGGCTGTGAATGCTCCATCCCTGTTGGTGTTCAAGGCCAGGTTGGACAGAGCCTTGGGTGACATGGTTTAGTGTGAGGTGTCCCTGCCCATGACAGGGGGGTTGGAACTAGATGATGTTAAGGTCCTTTCCAACCCTAACTATTCTATGATTCTATGATTACATTTGGGAGTACCCTGTTTCTTTGGATTATTAATTCTTTTTAAATGACATACCTCGGACTCAGAAAAAGCCGCAAAACAAATAAATATATAGCTAAAAACCATGTGTCTGCTATAGAGAATCACAAGCTCTTCCATTCCAAAATCCCTGTGTGTTTGTATTAAAAAATACCCTTTTTTTAAAATTATTTTAAATTATTTTTCCTTTTTCAACAGAACAGCCTAATCTTCACTGATCTGTGGTTTTTTTACCATCTCCAGGGACACAAAAGGGACAATATTTCTAGTCCAGAAAGCTGCATAATTCAGATAAAGAAATATATTAGCCTGCTGTCCAGGTACTTCGGAAGTCACAAAGACTTCAGAATTTTTGTTAAATGCCTATTTTTACAAGCAATTTACAATAAATTTATCAAAGCTATATGTGAGGGATGTTAAAATGGATCCTGAAGATTAAGGTAGCATTCTTATGGCATTTTTATGGAAGTAGAGACTCACTGGTGCTTTAAGGATGTATGTATAGGTCTCATGTATAAAAATGGATATGGGTGCTTCTTGTGGTGACCTCATGGAATGGAGTTATTTTGTCCTAGAGATTTACTTTTAACTAATATTAAGAACATTCTACTTTTAGCAAATGATATAAATTATTTTCTCTGCCTGTGCAGAAAACAACAAGGTCTTAAGTAAACTGCAGCACATTTAACAGAATTATTTCACCGTTACCACCCATAACTACAGAAATCCAAAGTCCTGCCTCAGTGCCTCAGTTCTCAGCCAGGTTCTTCTCTTCGACTTCAGCAAGCTCCATGGCTTCTTCCCCAGTTCCAGCCTCAACAGTGAAACAAAAAGCTCTGGAAATTGTTCTTGAAGCAAACTAGTCTGAGTTCTTCCCTTTGCTCAGCGTTCTCCAGGCCAGTAGTGGTGGTAGTTATTGACGGTGTAGTTACTGACAGTGTAGTAATTGACAGAATACTCCCTATACATACATTTTCTGTATTTTTTTTAATATAAGTCCTTAATGATTTAAACTGCATTACCATTCCCACTGCAGACCACCAGCACCCAGATATCACCAGATTATATGCACTTACTTGGCTTCCATTTTCCAAACTAAAGGCATCATGATCTGGACACAGTAAACAAAGACAACTGGAATCTGCATGAATAATTTAATCACTCACCGAGGACTGGCCAGGCAGGCAAGATGAAGCTGCTTCCTCAAATTAATAAGGGCTTTTATGGAACCATAAAAAGAGCAATAATTCAATCATATTTTTAAAGGGCACAGAATATAATGCTTATTAAATGCTGGATACAGCTGAGGTGTGCACTGGGATGAAATAGAAAGCATGTTCAACAGCAGTGTGCCAAATGCATGTCTTCCACTTTTGCTGATATGCAGATTACTTGACCCAACTGTTTAATAAGATTGTCCTGGGCTCACCAGTAACAGTCATTTTTCTCCTTCTTAGTAGCTGGTGCAGCGCTGTGGTTTTGACTTTTGGTCTGGGATCAGCGGTGATAACACCAATGTTTGTAGCTACTGCTTAGAATGTTTAGTCTGACCAAGGACTTTCTGAGCCTCATGCTCTGGCAGGGAGGAGGGGAAGCTGGGAGGAAGCAGAGGCAGGACACCTGACCCAAACTAGCCAAAGAGGTATTCCATACCACAGCACGTCACACCCGGGATGTAACAGACAGTTACCTGGAAGAGCTGGAGATTCTGCTGGGGGTGGGCCTGGGTATTGGTCTGTGGTGAGCCATTGTATTCTCTTCTCTTGTTATTTCCTTTATCATTATTATCAGTGGTGGTAGCAGTAGTGGTTTGTGTTATACCTTGGTTAATAGACTGCTCTTATCTCAAACTGTGGGAGTTGTATTCTTTCGATTCTCTTCCCCATCCCTCTGGGAGCTGAGGGAGGAAGGCGGGGGGTGAGTCAGTGGGCTGTGTGGCAGGGCTTAAACCATGACAAAGATATACTTCCTGAATGGTTTGGGGTTTTTTTCCCTCTTTCCGTTTTGGACTGATTTGCCAGGTCATGGTGCATTGCTAAAGAAAACAGAAAAAAAAAAAAAATGAAAAGAAGAAAGAAAACTTTTAAGAAAGAAGTTTATATTTCCCTTTCGTTTGCTTACTATGAGAAAATGCCATGTTTAGTGTTGAAAATAGAGGCAGCAGTGACAGGAGGGTACCTGAGAAAGAAAATATGTATACTCTTTATTGCTCTACTGCTGACTCACTATGTAGTTCAGAAGTTGCACTTTCTGCTCTTAACATCTGCCTCATTCTCCCCACCTTTAAATTAGGGTTAATACTATTTGCTAACCTCAATATGGCAACACATTTCACTAATGAGACACAATTCTGCAACAAGAAGAGTCACATAACTGAATGTTTTCTTTCATTTCAGCAATAATTGTATATGCATTACCATCTTCTGGGGAACAAGAAATACCAGGCATGTGAGAGAAATGTGGCGAAGAGAACACAAAATGTTAGCATCCCATTATGCAGGCATAAGTACAGCTGATCTCCTCTTCACATGGAAATGCCACGCTCTGCAATACAAAATTAAATAATAATAAAAAAACCCTGATCCCTTGCAGTTTAGTAGATGTAGTATCTCTTCTATGTAATCTGTCACTCTTCCCACTTCTTAAATAGGGTTGTTTTGACCATGATCCACCATCTACATTTTCCCCATGGAAATAATGGGTGAAACTCCACTCTCAGAGTAAAAACACCACAAAGCCATAAAAAAAACCCCAAAGAAATCTGTCTGCACCTGAACTGAAATCCCCATAAAACACGTTTACAAAATTAAAAAATATTATAAATGGTATTCGATATTCGGCTCTCCAGTTCTTCCTTTCAAAAGCATCAAGGCTGTACAAGTGATAGTTCAGACCAATTTACTAAGACCAAACATTTCAATTTCCTCTTGGACTGACTGTTAGATCTCCCAGCAGCTACACTCGTGCTTGCCCTTTCTACTGTTTCTGTCTCAAAATGATCTGTTCTTCGCCTGTCTTGTGTTAAGAGCATAGAAATTTGGCAGAAAATAAACCCCTTTGTGTTTCAGCTGATCCTCAGAGATCAAAGGGGCTTGGTATGGCTGGACTTAATTTCTGATTATGACCAATTTGACGCTATGCATCTGGTCATGTTCAATAAGAACTTTCACTATTACAGATTCACAGATAGTACAGTTTATTGAAGCAAGAAAAATACAGATTCGGAATTGCCGTTGATATATTCACTTGCAGCATTAGTGCTAAAATCCTAAGCTAGCCAACAATTAATTGAGTTCATATGGGAAAAAATTAACAATTATTATTTCATTAAGCTTATTTTCGTTGCCGATTTAGGGCTTTCTAAACAGAGACACAGAGTCTAGTTTAGGAAAGAAACACTGTTTATTCTGCACAGGGTGCTTGGTGGAAGTTTTCACAAATCAAGCATAATGATGATTATAAATTTAAGCTATTTATACATTTTGACAAAGGAAGAAATCTGTGCCCATTGGTTTAAAGTAATACAATTTGTTCATTTGTTAGTATTCTACCTCTTATTGGTTAAAGGTTCCTCTTGCCTCTCATGCAAATCAGGCACACAGGCTCAGCCCTTTTGAGCAGGTGGGTTTCTTGAGTCAGTGGACTGTGAGTCAGTGGTTGTGCTGCCTTCTGCTAGGACTACCTTTTACCTAATTACTGCCTATTTTCTTTTGGGTAGTCATACAAAGGTCTGATGTTTCTCATTATCAGTCCTGGCTCATTACCCAGAAAAGCAGGACCTATCTTCTTTGTTTTGAGAAGTCTTTGTATGTTAACATGGTTATTTAACAGAACTATGATTGGATTAACATTGTTTTGCAAGTTGTTGCACATATCTGGTGTAGTCAAAGGCACAAATCTTCAGGAGGAGAGAGGAGCAAGCCCATCAATTTGTCTGCAAAGTAGGTGTTGTGGTTTAAGCTTAGTCGTAAATTAGACAAAGCATGTAGCCTGCTTGTTTTCCCCCCACAACCTGTCCTT
>WYDI02042504.1:0-19005 GCA_009867235.2 Psittacus erithacus
CTGAAACAGGGGAAGTTCAGGTTGGATCTAAGGCAGAAGCTCTTCCCTGTGAGGGTGCTGAGGCGCTGGCACAGGGTTCCCAGAGAAGCTGTGGCTGCTCGATCCCTGGCAGTGTTCAAGGCCAGGTTGGATGGGGCTTAGAGCAACCTGGTCTAGGGTAAGTGTCCCTGCCCATGGCAGGGGGTTGGAACTGGATGATTGTAACAGTCTTACAACCCAAACCAGTCTGTGATTCTATGATTCTGTGAGGTTATATTAAGTGGGCAGAACTGGTAAATTTTTCAGTTTGGCTCTGGTTTTAGTTTTAGCTGCAGTGGAAATTGTATAAGTTAATAAGAATTCAAGAGCAATGTTTCAGCTTAGTTTCTGCTTTGAGAAGAAAAGAATTGCTTCTTTTGGTTTTTAGTTCATGTTTGAGTTGCCTTTGTATCCTGAACAAAATTGAATAAATGGATGTTTTGTGATCAAGTTTCTGATTACCATCAACTTGAAGTCAGTTATTGAGGAGATTCATTTCTGTGGGGACTGGCTGTATTGTGTATTGCTGACTGTGATAACGTCAAGGGAAATTAATTGAAAGTGCTCAAATGAAAGCCAGTAGTGAGGAGTAATTTCATTTGCATGCAGTTGTGTGCATTTTTGCAAGATACAAAGGAAAGATGAATGGTAAGTGCGACTTGGCAAATTTTGGCGGAACTGTGGATATTCAGGTACGCAAATCCGATGATGAGGGCCACCAGGAAGAGTCTGTAGACTGGAGTGGAATATAACTCCTGGTTTCTTAAACTGGCCCAAGTCCAGCTGCCTATTTCCTTCCTAAAATGAATAAATACCTAAATAAGTACCTAAAATGCAAAAATACATATTAAATTCAGATAATGTGTTATAATAATATTTATTTTCAAATTTTGGTAAAGATTTAGATATAATTAACTAGAAGAATTCTGTGCTGACTGTATCATCTGTATTTTTTTCTCTATTAAGTATATTTATTTGCCTGAAAAAGGACGTGTGCTGATTCAAAGCACTTTGAACAGTGATGAGGTTCATGATGGCAGGCAGTTCCTGTGGGAGTCCTTTCTATACTCTAACTAGCTCTCAAAAATGATCTGTACATTGCATAGATGATCTTTTACTCAAAACATGAAAGTTCCTCTCTAGTTGAGCCAGCAGTTGTCAGCAATGATTGTGCTCCTCAAGGTTTTAAAACTTACTTTTAAAACCAGCTAAAATAAACGCACACTGAACATGATGGGTTGCTTGATGAGAAGTCAAGGGAATAGAAGTATGACATGGAAATCTACTGGTTGACAATATAAGAGCGATTTTCACCGAAGATGGCAACAGAAGAATAGAAACTTCTGTAAGTGCTTTTTTTTCTGCTCATCCTCGTCTTTTCTTGATTGAGCATCAGTGGTGTTCTTCATCCACAGGCTCTTCTGATCTAACCACTGACACCTTAATTTTGTCAGTGTAGGATATGACTGTATAAACATCTTGTAGAGGATTTCTTCAGTCGCTTCCCCTTTTAAAGCAGATTAAAATTCTACACCCTGTGTGGCTTTCTGTCCATTAGGCTAATCCACATGACAGGAGCCTTTTTTTTGTGAAACCAGTTCTGCACTAATTGACATATTGAGTCAGTTGATCAATGCTGTCTCTTCCCAGAAGGGGAAAATAACCCAACGTCTCAGTGAAGATTCTGAGGTTCTGAAGACTTTCCCCAAAAAATTACAGAAATGTCATCCTTCTCCCAAATTCAGTCTAACATGCATTAGGTTATTTCTTTTTCTAGTACATTCTGAGAGATTACTGGCAATATTAAAACACTGAGGAGCATGCTGTGCCTCCAGCAGATTCTTTAAGGAATATGAAAGCAGCATGATCTTAATTCCATGGTCTCTTCCAGCAATAACTTTGTGGAATTTTAATGAGAATAAATGTCAAGGTGATGTTGGATGTTGTGGATCTTATATGAGACTGGAAAAAGGGTTTGGGAGCTGCTGGTCTTTGCTTTGTTGTGTTCTGCTTTGAATAGTGGATAAGGAGAGCACATTTGTCATTGCAAAGAGCCAGGTATCTCTAGAAAAATCTCTGGAATAAAGTAATGGGCTTTGCATATGATAGCTGCATGGAATGGATGGCACAGTTTCTTTATGTAAGTGTAATTCTGGAGTCTGATTTTCACTTGAGAAGAGGGTTGTTCACAAACAGTATTGGCTCAGACTTTAAGCCTGCTTACTACTTCTGTCTGCTCAGTGTAATACCAAATGTCAAGACTTTGGCCTTAAGCATCGATTTGAAGAGCTCTGAAACTCAGTTTTAATCAAGGGAGAGATTTTTTCTGGTTGGGAATGTTAGCTGTATAAAGGTAAGTTATGCGGCCTTGAAGGCTGTTAAGCTATCCATATAGACATAGCATAAATTGTAGGGGTAACAAGCAGGTTTACTTTGCTTATATGCTAGTTCATTAATACATGATAGTTGCATGTATATGCTGAATAGCTGAATACATCCTTGCCAACTAGCATAAGTGAATGGAAGTTTAGTTCTCCATCACCATTTTGGGGGTACCTTGGCTCGATAGGGATTTAGTGTTATTGGATCCTTCCACTGTGAGCCCTTGCAGTGTTACAACTGCTTTTTAGTGGGCATTTGTGAAGCTTGGGCTTGGCTTGATGAGGTAAAGTAAAGCTGAGGCAATGCTTGCTTCTTTCTAACAAAGCAGGCACATACTTAGGATGCAGGCTTTGTGTCTGGCATCTCCGGAATGGTGGAGACAAGCAGAGAAGGACTGAAGTTATAGTTGTCTTTTAAACCCCTTCTAATAGCTGGTGAATACTCTGAAACCATGGCTTGTCTGTCTTTCTCTTTTGTGGGTTAAAGTAACATACAGGCTTTGTGTAAGAATTTCTGTCAGAATTATGCCTTGTTTTCAAAAGATCTGATTTTTGTAAGGAATGTAATACTGTAGAAAAGTGAGTACAGCTTTTGCTGGGCACTGTACCTCACTAGTAATAGGTGTATGTTATGGAGACAGATGTTCTGCTTTTGGACAGTATACTTGAATTTCCAAAGTGGTTTTGACAAAGTCATGCAACAAAGTCTTCAAATCCATCAGTGGCCCTTCCTCTTACCCCTGACAGATCAACTTCTTCTAAATAGTTAAAATTTACAAAGTACAGAATCAAGATCAGTTTAAAAAGCGTAGGTATATTAAGAATTGTGCCCCACAAAGATCTGTGTTGCAGCGTGCTATTTATAACTAATCCAGAAAAGGGAATGAATATGTAGGTGACAGAACTGACTGATGACACTAAAGTATTCACAGTAGTGCAAATTGAAACTGACAGGAGAGTTGCAGAAGGTTTTAAGGTATTGAGTGAAAGGACAATAAAATGACATATAATTCAATACTGATAAATGTCAAGTGGCACACATGGGGAAAATCATTCCAACTGTGCGTATGCAGTGTCAAGCTGTAAACTGTTTTAACTGTTCTGGGGATCTTTTAGCATAATTTTTTTATGAAAATGATAGCTTTATACTCAGCAGTAATCAGAAGGGTGACATTATTAGAAATGACTGGTAAAAGATCAGACAGAAAAGCAGAGAGCATCATCACTACACCCTGGTAAGTCCATGGTGCCCTCGAGCCTTGAATACTGAATGCCATTGTGGTCATTCAAAGGGAATGAAGCTTTACAAGAAAAAGTACAGCTCAGTGATGTGAGGAACTGAAGGATAACAACTTCAGCTTGGAAACTAAAGACTTGAGAGTATAGAATTATGAATGGCATGGGAAAGACTAATTGGTAATAATTATCTGTGGTTTACACAAAACAAGATTAAGTGGATATCAAGTTAGCTGCTTTAAACTAAACAAGGAAGTGCCTTTTCATACAGCATAATTGAATTGTAGAATTGAGTGCTATAGGTATTGCACATGCTAAAAGTACTAATACATTTAAGATAGAATTGGACAAATATATATGAGAAAAGGCTAGCAAGCACTAAGAAATGCAAAATACACATTCAGCATCAGATTAGGAAACTTCTTAACGCAAGAATTACTTAGTAGAAACTAGATTTGTGCTTTTTGCTTGGTCTATATTTCCTACTCTTTTCCTACTCTTTTTCTACTCATTTCCAGTTGTCAGGAACAAGATTATGAGCTTTGAGCTACACTGGTCCTATACATATGTGTTCTTACTGGGAGATGTGGATGTAACGTGTATGGAAGTTTCTGATATTTTATTGCTATTTTGGGTACTGATAACAGCACAGTTGTGGCAGAACAGCCTTTGAATGCCATTGTTACAGAATTACGCAATGATGGCTTTGTTCAATTAGGGATTTATCATGAACACAATGTCAGGCTGTTCAGAAGATGGTGGAAACCCAGACAGAGCTATAACCATATTTAAACTATCTAGTCTGTTCAGGCTTAAAGAAGAGTATTTCCTCTGCTTTTTAATTTTTTTTATGAGCAATCTTAGTGATAAAGACTGAGGCAAGAAAAATATCTGACTGCCTTCATCCATATATGATTTCATTCCATGTAGATATCAGCAGTCAGTTAAAAGAAGAAAAACTGAATCCTTGTTTGAGTATTCTTCTGTTTGTTTCAATCCCCCAGAAAATGCCCAATTCCTAATTTACTGGTGCATTTTACTGGTGAATTTATTAAAAATATTTTAGGTATTGCACTTCATTTTATTACACCTCAGTAATTACTTGCTTAGTTCATATCTTGTTTTCAGATTTGTGTACACATTAATAAAAGCCAGTGACCCAAATGGCATGGAGAGAAGATGAGGGTTGCAGAGTTAGAAAGTATCTGTTTGAAGTTTCCTGTACAAATGCTTCTCCCTTCAGCATGTGTCTTCTGATCTACTCTTGCATCACAGAATAATTTTCCATAGGATTAATGCTTGGTTTAGTTATCTCCCCACCACTCTGAACTGACACAAGGTGAAACCTGCAATGGAGAATTCCATTCTAAACAGATTCGTTTACCGAAATTGAGGTTTATGTTAGAAAAGGGTCAGAAAAAGCTACTACACTTACATAAGACCTAGAGAATATTCTTTACAATGACAGATTAAAATATATCTGTCTTAGAAAAGACTCATGACTGGCTTACCTCATTCACTACATGGAAAGATTACTGTTATTACTAGATGAAAGTGAAAGGAGATTTGAAGTTTCAGATGTTGGAGTTGCATCGTACTGCTAGATACTGGCTTTAATTAATCAGTCTGAGTTAATGCTGCTGCTGCTGAGTGATTCATAATTCTCTGAGTCCATACAGACTCTGCAGACAATTGTGAGTTGCTTCTTTGCCTCTTTTTCTTTCTCACGGCTTTGATTTCCCACTTAAATGTGCATTGCAGTAGGTTGAACTGGATTTTGGGACTGAAAGACTTTAAAGTACGTACGTATTATTTAATCCTACCTCACAAGAATGTTATAACTGGTAAATTACCATTTGTAGAAGTTTAGAAACCTGCACTAATATGTTTGTTGGAGCTCAGTGTAGTTTTGTTATTTGTCTTATTGCATATTGACTGAAAAGACCATGAACTATTTCAAAATCACTAAGTGTTACAAAAGTTACTGCATCTGTGGTATATAGTGTTATCTATGTAGGTGTAAAGGCTATCTGTACTTGCAGGAGTAGTTTTACTTCTATACCTCAAGCAGTCCTCTACCTTTTTTATTGAAAGTATGTAACAAAGACAATTTTTGGTAGGTTTTTCAGAAGAGAAAAAACCCCTAAATTATTCCATTAATATCAGAGATTGATTTAACAGAGACCACCAGCAAGCAATGAAGTAATTGCTAACTTCATTCAGTGACTTCTTTTCATACAAACTGTCAGCCTCTATAGATGTTTCATAATAGTAGCTGCAGAAATCTAGAAATCCCACCTTCTAGCATTAATCTCTGAAAGAAAACACATGGAGGATTATAACACAGTCTTGTTACACCAAATCCTGTCCATGGTGTAGTGAGAACCTGCACAGTAATTTTATTTGTATAAGTAAATCCAACAAGCTGTGTATCCATGATGCTTGCTTAAAAGTTGTAGGGCTGTCCGTTCATCCTCTCCCCAAAACCAAAGGATGTCCTATCTAAATAAATTATATTTTACCAATGACTTAAGATTTAGCAATTATTTCTCTTATAGAGAATACTATAATAATACATTATTTTTATAATATTAGATATATAAAACTCACTTATAGCCAAGTTTGCCATAAGGTGATTTCAGATGGAACTAAACTGACTAGTTCTGTGACGGATGATTGGGTTAGGGTAGCAATACACTCATGGACAATAAATAGTTGACTGGTTTTTGGTTGGTTTTTTTTCTTTTCATATTTAAATTTTAAGTCTGTATATTTAAATTTTAATGGAAGACTGTGTATTGTCAGAGTGGAAGAAGTTAAAATTTTATGAAGTCTCTATTAAAGCTTAAGGATATTTCATGAGAGGTAGTACATCTTTCCTGCTGTATTTTAGTTCTATGCAGGTTTGTTTTAGGACCTGTCTTCTGAACTCTGCTCAATGATTAGTTTGTGGATTAAAGCATCAGGATTAATAGTTACTATAATACTCTTTTTTCTTAATATATCTGCACCGAGTTCTGTATTTTAAATTAAAATTCACTCTCAATGAATTATACCGAAGTAATTGTTGTTTTCTAGATAAAAATACATTACTATCTGTAACTTCATGGCAGTTTACCAGAGAAAAGTGAACTTCATGGCTTTGTACGTGTAATTATAGATGCATTTCTGTGATTATTCATCTCTTTGATTAAGGGCTCTAGCAGTGGAATAAATATAGATAATATAATGTCTCTCTGTTCTGTTTTTTTCCTCTGCGAATAATCTAAGCCAGCGCTTTCTAATTCTGTTTTAGGTTGAAGACTGTATCCTTCCACCACTAGTTTCTCTGGTCCACAGTCAGAATGGTAAGTAGATAGATACAGCAACTGCAGTTTCCATGAATTCCACATTTTGTTTAAATTAGACTTCAGTGTGATCACATTCTTGGCACCTTTATTTTCAAGTGGAATGGAGACTCTTCAGCTTGCGGTTGCTCGCAGAAACCACATCACTGCTTTTAAGCCACGAGGTCATGGCTGAGGAGAAAGGGGAGAGCCTCGACTCAAATAGCAAGCTTCTGTCTCTCATTAGAGATTCATTGCTGCCTCAGTAAGTATAATATTGCTTCTGTAATGGAGAATAACTTGATACTCAATCCATTTTGACAGCATATTTGTTTTAACTACTCTTTTTATGTTTAAACAACAAAATGAAAAGAGGAATAGCAATTAATTGCTGCCAGAGTTCTCTGCCCAACGTTTCTCTCCTAGGTTTATTTAGTACTTTGTATACACAACACAAACACAACTTTGTGCCACGCTCACTTCTGATACTTTGTCTCTGGGTGCCCTTGGAGTGAAACAAGTTTCATCTAGCTTTGGGCTGTGATTTAAATACTTCTCTTTCTGTTCTGCTAATAAAGTGACAACATTGTAACAGCACCGTTATTTTGTCTATTTGGGATATTGTGTCCTCGTGGAAGATGTTCTCAAATCATAGGGAGTGGCATGTAACTTTTAATAAAGGGTAATAAATAGGATGAGTTAGTCCTCCGTGATCCACCCATGGGTTATTGCCTCTGAATTGCCGTCCTTTACTACTGCCCTAAACAACAGAAAAACCCTCCAGAAGAGTAGATGGAGCCTGTGGGCCAGGTGTGGCCTGGAACTTCATTTACGTGGTTTATCATGAAATGAGGCCTGTTATTTCAAACCCATTGCAGGTGAGCATAAAGGCAAGCTTTCTGTGTTACGCACATACATACTGTGAGCTAACAACGCCTGGAAGTAGAGGGAGGGAAAGCATGAACACAAGATCAGTACAGGAATGATGAGTCATCATCTGAGCGATTGAAACTAGATGTTTTTAAGGTCCTTTCCAACCCAAACCATTCTGTGATTTATCTTTCACGTTATTGTAATAATGCCACACAATGTGTATTTTCATGTGTGGTCTACAAAGTTAATAATTCTAAATACTTAGTCCCTCTGAGTAACAAAGTTGTTCCCCACCCCTACATTGAGTGACTGAAGGGTGGAGGGATGGATGCTGGATGATGATCAGAAACACAGTGCCTTCCCCAAAAATGACACTGCCTCTTGCTAATTGTCTAATATTCTTAAAGTTTGAGGACCAAAGTTCTGTCCATGCAGGATGTGTAATCTTTGCTGTGTGAGAGAAAATGGGAAGGAAGTATTAGAGCTCTATAGAGAAGCTTATTTTCACATCTTTGTTCACATTATTTTTTTTGCCCCTCTGGGAAATAGAGAGTTTCTCAATATGAATTGAAATGGAAAGTGGGAATATTCTTTTAAAAAAATAGAGTGTATGCATTATTAAAAGCTGTTAGATAATTTTCTTCAGATAAGGGGAGAGACGTGGAGTCAAGCAAGACCAAATTCTGTCCTTGCTCTGAAACTTGCCATTTGTAGTCATGGCCATCTTGTAAAGTGTTTCTCATTGAACTGGAGGGTGTGGGGGTCATGCTGATTACAAACTAGAAGGAGAACAGGCAATATGCTCCTGTCTCCAGTATAATTAGCTCAATTGAGTGGGAGGGCTTTTTGATCTGAAACTAAATATGATCCTCTTTAGGGACTTCACCTCTACTATCTTTGCATGCATTGCATTACAGATGCATGAAAAAGGGTCTTGAAGTAGCTCAGAATCTTGATTCCAGGTTTTAAATATTTTCTGGGTCAGTTTCTTTATCTCATCAATAGAAATGGCAATACTTGTATTTGGAAAACCATTTGAGATTGTATCAAGAAAATATTGAAGTTCATAACATTTGGAATATATTGGAACTTGGTATAAACAATTTTTACTCTAGCTTAGGAGGAGAGTAAAACAGTATGTAAATCTTCTAGCGGTTCAGAAAGAGTT
This sequence comes from Psittacus erithacus, assembly GCA_009867235.2. Taxonomy (NCBI): domain Eukaryota; kingdom Metazoa; phylum Chordata; class Aves; order Psittaciformes; family Psittacidae; genus Psittacus; species Psittacus erithacus. The sequence continues at coordinate 9,003 of WYDI02042504.1, forward strand.
AAGTACTGTCTGCATTTTTAGTACATTACTTGAACCTGTGGGTTGAGCTAGCCCCTACTAAATACATTCACCTGTGAAGAGTTAGGTAATCAACGTGAGAAGGCACAGAGGGAACAAGAAGCCGGAGGAGGGTTTTCTGGGGAAAAAAAACCCTTAAAACTCAGTTTAAAGAAGACTTAAAAAGAAACTAAGGAAAGGCCAAGCTGAAGCTTTGGTCTATAAAAAGACAAGAAAGGTAAGTTTCATTCATCAGTGTTCTAGGTATGGGTAAGAAAATATTGATGGGAGGTAGAAATGAATCCATGTACACTCTCTGTTGTTCTCATAAGAAGAATGCAAAGAGATTTGGCCTAAATCTGAGGAGAAGGGAGGTCTTAGATTGAGTGTAACCTACTTGTAAAGGTAATGTGTAAAGCTCTATTCCATGAAGTAAGAGTTACTTGAAAACTCTGAGATGGAAAGTGAAGGGACAACTAGCTTATGTTTGGAGGTTGAAGAGGTGTTTGCTGATGTTTAGTTTTTCTGTTGCTGGACAAAGGATGGGACAGAGTGTGACTTGGCTGGAGGACAGTCAAAAGGTGAGAGGCAATGGCTGCTTGTTCATGGGCAGTCTGTGTAGACATTTCAACCCCTTTTGATTCTATTTCTGAAAGCTGTTGAGTATGGAAGAGAGGGGCATCTGGATTTAATATGTAATGTTCTAACAAAGGTTATAATGATTATCATTTGTCTCTGTAATTCATTCCTATAAATATCTTCCACAAGTTAATTTGTTCAAGTGTAGAACTTAGGAAATAGAGTTTTGGTCACTGCGCATGAAATATAGTCTTCATTTTGAGATAAATGCAGGAAAGCATTGGTTACTTTTTTTTTCCTCATCTTTAGCATCATCAATAAAATGGTACTTCCATTAAACATTTGTGCATTTGTAAATCAGAAAGTTCACTTCATAGAATTTTGATCAAATGGAATCATGTAGTGTTACTAAATTTCAGTTCACTAAAAGGTTGTTTTTCTGAGCATTTCATAACTAAAATGAAACTTTCAGCTATAAAAAGAGTAGAAGGCAAATGCTTTGTTACATGTCCAGATTTTTTATCAGATCTAGAACCATCAGCTCTTTTTAATTTATAATATCCCAGACTGTGTATAAATTGACATTTGAGTCAGAAACTACAAAAAGAAAGAATTGTGTAAATAAAGTTTTATTTCATTTGAAAGATTGTGTAGCTTGTTCATAGCAGATTGCCAAGCTAGTTCTGCAAGTAGGAAGTCCAGGATACTTGACATAATTTGTAGATAAAATGTTCAGTCTCTTTAAAGAGCTTAAGAGAAACCATATCCCCGGGTCTGTAGTTCTTGTCATGGTTGCTTATAGAAAAGATTGGCAAAATAACTCCTTGCAGTGCAGTACTGAGAGTGTACAGAACCCTTATAAGATGCTCTCTAAAACTACTGTTGCTAAATTGGTTTGTGTTTTGAAGTGGCAAGGAACTCATTAATTTAACAAGGTATCTCAAGCACAGAATGTTTTCCCTTCAGAAGAGTTTCATATATTCATAGCTCTTAATGGCCTTTTTTCAAGCAATGTGTTGATATTAATTGCCAAGACATTGACTTCACTAGTCTGTGTTTGCACAGGTGGTATTTGTTTTGGTGAATCAGTGCACTTTCCGTTACAGATATGCTTCACTGATACTATCTATGGGGGAGAGGAGAAGAGAGTTTCAAGTAAAAGGAAATAAAGTGAGACTGGTTCTTATTAAACCTTAAAGAATTGGGATGCTAAGTCTGCACAATAAGAAATCTCTTTAAAATGTAGTACATAGAAGGCTCAAAATTGTTTAAAGTGGACCCTGTTTAGGAAAGGTATTGATATGTTTATAATAAAAGAAGCATAGTTTCATGTTCATAAACAAGCAGGTATCCCATTTTTGAGCTGGAATGGCTGATTCATTTATTATTACTATTGGGAATTACTATTTTGGAGACCTAAATACATATTTTGTGTGTGAGCAGATGACTTTTGGGGCTTGAGTCACCTGATAGCATTTTTGCTTGCCTCAAAAGACTTAGTTATGGGTTATGGAAAAAAAAAAAGGCCAATACCCTCATTATGTTTGGTAGAAATTTGTAGTGCTGTCATGTAGGGCTTCCAGGATCAGGGCCTACTAACACATTGCAGGATTTTCTTCTTTGATGAAGAAAGAGACTTTTTAATTGCCAGTGAGAAATAGTTTTCTTTCAGGAACTGAAATCTGTTATTTGTGAAAGACATTTTATCACTGAAGACATAAACCAAACACTTCTAATTCATTAATTGTGTCTTTTCGCCAATGTGGTTTGCAAGTCTATGGCAGCATATTCAACCTGATGTGTAGTTGCCATGACACACTGCCCATAGGCTGTGTGCTGATGTAGGAGCGTCAGCCTCTGTGAAGGAGCTCCCACTGGCTACATCACCCTCCTTGTCTTAGACTGGTCTAGATCGAAGATGTGGCCAGAAAGCATCACATTTCCTTCTTGATTCCCTTCCTATGTAAATCAGAATGCTGAGGTTTAGTGCCAGGGAAGAGGGGATCTTCACTGATCCATGCCAGGTGCACCCAGTTGGTAGGAAGGGATCCGGCAGCACTCGGGGCTCACAAGGTGGAAAGAAAATTCTTTATTGACTTGATTCCATCCTCTCCCCCATTAGAACACAAAAAGGAAGAAATGCAGCAGAAGCGCAAAGCATGATAACCTACCACAGTTCCCACTAATCATCCTGCCCTTGTACTTGGGTAATTCTTCATGGTTTTCCTTTTACAAATGAAGAGAATCATGCTCCCAGTTCTATTACTTCCACATGTTTTGAGTCGCACTATTTTAATCAGACAGTGTTTGGCATGGCTGAGTTTGTGGGGGTTTTTTATGCTTACGTCTTTCTCACTTCCATCATTGTATCCTGTTGCCATCCGGACACAATTTGAATTAAACACAATAAAACTAGCCCTGTTTGCTGGGTGGGCATTACTGGAATGTTAGCAGCCACAGCAAGGTCTGGTTTGGTTCTTAGCAGCTTGTTTTCCCTTGCCAAGATTTCCATGAGGTGATGTTTGGAAATGTTTCATAGCTGTTTTACTTGTAGCTTTATCTTCACTGCCATAGCTCTCAATAAACATTGTTTTGAAGTATTTGCTGTTCTATACTACTTGGAGAATGGAAGTATGCTGTAGTTAAAGCAGTATTTTTTGAAATCTGAAATAAAACATGAAACTCGGTGCAAGTGATGTACAAGTAAAATATTTCCTTTTGAGAAAAACCACTATGTAAACAAAATACGAAGCTTCATCATATAGAAGTTGGTTGATGGTCTTCCTGAGCACCCAATAAATCTTCTGCATAATATTTAGAGGCTCAGTTTCTACTTATCTCTCTAAGATTAGATTTTTTTACTACATAAAAGTTATGTAGTTTAGATAAATCATGTGCATATGGACAAAATGCATGTTTCAATATAATTTTTAATTATAAAAATGTGGTTTAGAAACAGATATAATTATACTAACATTATAAATATTAATTATAGTAATTAAATGTTAATGTATTAATAGTGAGTTATATTAATTATAATGATATATTATTACATTTTATAATTGTAGATCTCACTAAAAAAATGAGTTCTTTTGTTAGTGCTGCTTTTAAGGAGAATCTGATGCTGGTTTTCAAATACTGTACCTTTATTGCTTTGTACAGTTCCAAACAACATTGTAATTCCACTGTGGTGGTTATAAAGTTCAGAAATAGGAAATTATGTATTTTTAATATCAACTTTTTAACACGCGTCTCTTGACTTTTATTCACTGTCGCTACCTCTTTCTCCCTTTCCCTTTCAGGTATGAGCACATTCTGATGGCTCCAGACCCAGTACCAATGTATGCTCTGAATCTCTTGGTGGCCCTGACTGAACACATACCTGCTTCTGTGAGGTGATGCAACTACTCATTCTCTGTTGTTCTGGCTTCTTTCTGTTTCAGTTTGCTTTTTTCCCATTAGGAATTAACAATCATAAACTGTTTGGGTTGGAAGAGACCGTAAAAGCTCATCCATTCCAGCCCCTAGCAGTGAGCAAGGACATCTTCAACCAGATCAGGTTGCCCAGAACCACATCCAGCCTGACCTTGAATGTCCCCAGGGATGGGGCATCCACCACTTCTCTGGGCAACCTGTGCCAGTGTTTTACCACCCTCATTGTACAGAATTTCTTCCTCACATCCAGCCTGAATCTCCCCTCTTTAGTTTCAAACCATCACCCCTCGTCTTGTCACTATAGGCGCTGCTAACAAGTCTTTCCCCGTCTTTCTTATGGGCCCCTTTTAAGGAGCAATAACTTGGATCTCGCTGTCGTACTTCTTTGACTAGCGCTTAGGACATTTAGAAAATCCTTGCAGAGTATTTGTTATAGGATACAATCTTCTGAATTTTGTCACTGAGTCTCTAACTCCTCCAAGCTTGCATTTCATCCACGATGCCTGGATGGATGCTTTCTCCTGTGACTTTAATCAAATGAAAATAGTGGTAGTAAAAAGGCTGTAAAATACCCAAATGTTCAATTGGTATTTACCTTATTGTTTCCACGTCTTTCAAAACCAGCTGTTATTAAAATAATTAAGGTGGAATTGGGGGGAGGAGGAGGGCTCCTGTGTTTTGTTTAGTTTGTTCCATATGACAGCATGTTCTCAGACGTGTTCACCTAAGGCATTCTCCTCTTTCTTGCTCTCTCATTTCTTTAATCCCACCATTTTTCTTGTATCTCATGCTTATCTTTCTTCTTCCCATCCCCTCAGCCTTTTCCTATGTGTTTCCCAATAGAGGCATCAACATTTGAGCAGTTCTTATTTTAGCACTAGAAAGGACACAGATGCGCTCCAGTCTTTTGTTTCATTTCTTCATAGCTGATACTGTCAGTCAGCTAACTTGTGGTATCAGTGGGAAAACATTTAATCTTCTTTTTACCTTTTTCTCTCCTGGTACTTCTATTTTCTATGTCAGGTAGTTTTTTACTATATAGCAGAGGTGCAGATACTCAAATATTATGATATTTTTAATGTCGTACAAGCTTATGATAAAATACTGCTAATGTACAACAGATATTTTGAATGCCTTAATATTTTTCAAGAATTCAAAGAAATAACTTGTAATCTTTGCCACTGCTGCACTGATGGGGTCGTTTTTAACTTTCTGGATTATGGAAACTCTTCCACTCTATTACTTTTTAATTTAGCAGTTGAATATTCTAGTGATATCCCATTAATGTGCTGCGAATTACATCACTCACAAACATAAGCTCCAGCATGTGTAAAAGGGTAGCTGTAAAAAGAACTTTAATGTGTTTCATGTTTCTGTGAGAACATGAAATATTTGGACGTCTGATCATATGAGCATCTAGGGGAAGAAAATCCCCTAGAATTTAGAGAAGGATGAGTGTTTTCTTCTTTTCACCTTAATGGGTTAGAGTATGTATTAGTCAGGTGTTTCCCTTATATACCTGTTTTTATATCATGCAAATATTGCTGATACAACCTCGTAGAGTTTGTTTACTGAGAAAATAGCAGATATTGGAAGGATGAGCTTTGAACAGAATTTTGTCCATCATAGAATAGCCTGGGTTGGAAACCTATTTTATACTTGGCTTCAAGCTCTAATGGTCTGACTTCAGGTGTTCGTAATACTCTGTTGTGACTCTCCTAAATACCTATTGCCTTGTTTTCTTCAGTAATTTTAAATGATTCATAATAAGAAAAATTGTGAACATTAGGACCAGTGTGAGAATTAATAGCAGAGTTCATCTTTAGCTAGTTTGAGACTGATGATTGTTAAAGGAAATCACTGATAGTAAGAAAACATGTACCTTCATTAATGTCTCTGGACTGCTGGAAATTTGCATCATTTTTTTTCCCCTATTTTAATTACTCTTGTTGTATTGTGCTTGTGTAAGGTGGTGCTGGAGGAACTGAGCCTCTCACAATGGGAGCAAATGTCTGCAGCAGGGTGAGATCTGATTTAACTACGTGAAGTTTGTATTCTAAATGAGTGGTATCATAAAATACCTTGTAGTTTGTGAGTTTATCAAATTAATGTATAGTTTATATGCCTGGGTAGAAAGACATAATCTATTTGTAAAGGTTTGGGTTTCCTTTTGCTTTGAGTTTTTGACACTGTTTTCTTGTGGTCTGTAATGTTTATAGTGCTGGATTTTTCTAGTAGTAAGGAGGAGTTGATGTGAATGTCTCAGTTTCCATTAACAGGGTAAATTGATTAGCTCTTCTGAAATGTTTTGATTATTGTAAGGTATTTTATGCTCTGCTGCTCTGGGAAACTTATACTGGATCATAATTCTTACCTTGGCTCTTGGTCTTATAGATAAGGTTATGAAACATAGCTATATATTTAGCTGTGTGCTCTTTTATGGAGCTACTTGACTTGCCTTTAGTCAGAAACTTATAACTTTTGATGGCATTAATATATCTGAAAGCTGAGCACTCAAAACTATGAAATCTGGTTTTTATGGGTTGCTAAACCAGACATTTTTGGTTGCATGAAAGGGGGGAAGTACCGAAAATAGAGTGGAGGTGAGGGGAGTATCAGATACTGCATCAAATCATTGCGACAATGGAATGTATTCCAGCGTTGTGTTATTAAAGTCATTTCCTGAGGGAGATAAAAAACGTAATTTAGAAATGAATAGCATGACCCTCTTTAGATTTATGGTGGCTTGAAGGACAGGGGAGCAGATTAAGGAACCTTCCCCAACTCCTGTCCTTACTGTATATTTCCTAGACAAACATTAGGCACTGCTCTAGGAAAGGGGAAAAGGTGGCAGAAAACAGAACAGGAAGGTGCTGAAAAGCAACAAAACAATCTGCTGCCTCTAATGCCGCAGATGCGTGTGAAGATGATGGATGGGTTAACCTTGTACACTGCAGCAGATTGTCTTGACTAATTAAAATAACTCTTTATCACAATGTCTTTGGAATCACCCTAGAATGGTCCAATTTTCAAACTTAATTTACGCCACTGTTCACACCCATAAATTATCTATTCAAGATCATTAAAGGCACATTTTATAGTTGATGTTAATAATGAATTGATCCTCTTTTCATACATCATGATGTTCTACATTAGCATTTTCAGTATTCTCTGAAACAGTCTATCTAATACCCATGCCCTTAATGTCAAAAACCAATCAGTAAAACAAACAACCCCAAACCTGTTTGGAGTTCAGTGTTGTGCTTTTAATTGGTTTGTGTTGGTAGAGTTGTGATTTGGTTCACAGGACTGGTTAGCATTGTGCATGGATCATCTGTGAACCTGCTGTAGTTTCTTTACCATTATTCTAAAGGGATAGCATTTCAGTGCTTTCTTTCCCTGCTGAATTGATTAATGTGGGCTTATATTAATTACTTTAAAAACACTTTGTTCTTCTCATTAGTAGTTTTAATTTCCTAGTTTTAGGTTGAAGTGCTCACTTTAAAAATTAGATCTATTTCTTTTAAATTATTTCCTGGTCTTATGTGTTTTCTTGTTTTCTGTAATGAATGTGAATAAAATGCTATGGAGTACTGCTGGTAACAGGTAAGCTGCCCTGAACAGTAGAATTACATTAGCTGTGTACAGCATAGTGAGAAAGTCACAATGTAGATAGTGATTGTCAGGGGATGATAGAGTTTTATTAGAACTTCGAGGAATATTTATGTAGATTTTGAACCTGATTCTGATTACACTAGTTTTACATCTACGAAAACAGAGTTTAAAAATCCTGATTTCCTTGTTTAGAGAAGTTGAATACTAAATGTAACCCACCAAATAATTCATATGATCTTTGCTATTCCTCTTATTTGGTATAATATTTGCATGTATGCTGCTTCATTGAATAACATTGGGCAGGAAGACTTCCCCAGTAACAGACTCTTGAAATGTGTGTCAGCTAATAACAGTATTGTCAAGTTGCACATCATTGTAATTCATATCAAAGGCAGTGGCCAGGGTTCATTATTGCCAGAGAGTTCTCATAGTGTAGTCATGCACTACCTGTAATACTAATCATCATTTTTAATGTAAAACACAGCTCCTTAGTCTTAGATTTGTTAAAGTTCCCTTTAGTAAAGAAATGAGCTATTAACCTTAAACCTGTAATTTTGTTCTCTCTTTCATGTTGCTCATCAATTGCTGAATGTTTAAGTTTTAAAAATGTGAGGCTACTATTTGATGTTACTGTTAAGTCGGTTATTGAAAATGTCATACTTTAAGGGTCACGTATTCACTCTTGTAATGTAAAGCAGTAAACAGGAGAAGATACCATTCATTTGTGATTATTTCTATTTTCAGTAGTGAGGTTTTGCCATTAAGAATATAAATAGCAAATAAAAACCAAGCAGATGATGAGGAAGGGTCAGCTGGATAGAGTGTTATAATCGGAATTGCAAGCTTGAGTAAGTTCTGTTCTGCCACAGATCCTATGTTCACTGTGAAGCAGATCTAAATCAATATCCAATCCATTGTCTTGTGTTCAACAGTAGATGCCCAGAGACTTGTAGCAAGGCTACAGGAAGAATGCAAGTGGGTGGCAATACTTTTTGCAGGCTTTCTCAGCCCACTGTGACTTGGTTTTTCAAAGCCATATAAGATGACATGGTGTTTTCTAGCTATTGATGAGTAATATTCATTTAAGTGGGTTGAAAAAGATATTTTACATGTGACTTTCAGCATTAATAGTTATTCCATAGCATAGTCACTGGTGTATGAAGTTTAATATCTTTAGAGGTTTTCTTTGGAGTTCTTTGTCTAATCTGGCACTTGCCAGATGCCAGCTTTGATGCCATCAAGTTCTTATGTTGTAAAAGAAGCACGCACTACTTGATTTCTGGTGTATTGTTTCCTTTAGCTGTACCTTTTGCAATCTGAACAGTCCTGCCTATTTTTTTAAGAGCTTTTAGGTGGGGCCTTTATAAAATATGTTTTAAAAGCTCAATAATAGAGCATCAAGCAGCTCTCCTCTGTCTGCATGCTGACTGCCTTCAAAGATCTCTTATGGATTTGAGGATTTGACATTTCATCCCTTTAAAATAAATGTTTTGGTTTTTGTTCTGTGTGTGCCCACCAGTTCTGTTCTTCAGAATACTTTGACTCATTTGTTCAGCTTAGCATGCCTGCAATGCCCAGATTTTCACACCCCCCCCCCCCCATCTTTTCTTAAAAGTTAGTATCTGGTAACATCATATTTTCTGTCTTTTAAATCTCCTGTGAAAGCAGAGAGTTTTGAACAAGGTACATACTATAGTTAATAGCTGTACTCTTCTCTAGCTCCTTGTGAGCTCTTGAGTGAGTGTTGTCTGGTCCTGGTGATTTGTCTTTGTTAATTTTGTCTGTCAGCTCAGTTTGGGGTGGGTGACCATATGGCACCTGAGAATTACTTAGGTTGCAAAAGACCCTTAAGGTCAAGACCAACTGTTACACCAGTAACAGCAACAGTAATCCCAGGTGCCAAGTTGTCCACTAAACCATGTCACTAAGCTCTATGTCTACAGGTCTTCACCAGGGACTGTGACTCCACTAGTGCCCTGGGCAGCCTGTTCCAGTGCCTGACCACTCTTTGGGGAAGAAATTGTTCCTCATCTCCGGTCTAAACCTCCCCTGACTGGCTAAATTTTCCTGGACAGGGGGCTGGGATTGAAGAGGTTTAGAATCTCTTGTACTTCTAAGAAAAATATTTGATAACTATTAAAAGTAAACACAACAAACCTACCCTTTTGAAAAGGAAGTGAGTGATGCACGAGTCTGAGAGTCCTAAATGGGTATTGATTACTGAATGTGGAAGATAGGGACATTTTAAGCCTTCATATTGGCTAGGTCAGCCAGATCCCTGCTCAGTGTTCCGAATGTTGCTAGTCCAATTTGAGGTGCATATTCTCCACATATATGAAGATAGATGCTTTTATTTTTTATGAGTGGAAATTCTAGG
>WYDI02042505.1:0-15842 GCA_009867235.2 Psittacus erithacus
AGTTCTGCGGTATCATCAGCAGGCAACGATCCAACACTGCACACAGCCTCTCCTGCTCTGAAAGACTGTTACAAGAGGTGGAGCCCGACATCATGGACCGGATGGACTCAGCAGCTTTGTTGGGATTGGTCCATGCACTAAGGAATCATCTCTCTCTCTCTTTGTGGGGGCGCTGTGAGTAGAGTGATGGTACATGGAAAATGTGGGATCTGAGCATGATGTGAATGGTACGGAATAAGGGGTGGATACTGTCCTGGGTTCAGCAGTAGCAGTCATTTTTCTCCTTCTTAGGAGCTGTGGTTTTGACTTTCAGCCTGGGAACAGCGCTGATAACACCTATGTTTTTAATTGTCGCTCAGTAATGTTTACTCTGACCAAGGACTTTCTGAGTCTCATACTCTGCCAGGGAGGAGGAGAAGCTGAGAGGAAGTAGAGACAGGACACCTGACCCAAACTAACCAAATAGGTATTCCATACCACAGCACGTCATGCCCACTATATAAACTGGGGGCAGTTACCCAGACGGGCGAGATCACTGCTTGGGTCGGGCTGGGTATTGGTCAGCAGGTGGTGAGCAATTGTATTCTCTTCCTTTGTTATTTCCTTTCTCATTATTATTATTGGTGGTAGCAGCAGCGATCTGTGTTATACCTTAGTTACTGGACTGTTCTTATCTCAGCCCGTGGGAGTTACATTCTTTCAATTCTCCTCCCCATCCCTCAGGGAGCAGGGGGAGGAAGTCGGGGGAGTGAGCGAGCGGCTGCCTCGCTCTGCATTGCCAGCTAGGCTTAAACCACGACAAATAAAAATAAACCTGTAGGTAGAGTCATGCAAGCTTTTGTAATGAGACATTTATTTGTAAACAAGTATTATGCAAACTGGGGATTTCCATTGCTGAGAAACATATGTACAGTTATGGTCCAACAGCTGTGCTATTATCCATGTACTCAGATTACTGGAGTGCATTTCTGTCTCGGGGTAACATTATTTCTATGTGGATTTTTTTTAATGGGTTGTTGCTTCTTCCTTTATCCTGCAGTGAAACCCAGGATCTTAATTCAGATAGCAGTAACAAAAGGAGAGATGGAAAGTCAAAATTCAATTCAACTGTTTTATGAATGTTGAAGTTATCATCCACAGTACAGACTAAATTGAAATGCCACATGCATTGATCAGCTTGCGTTCAACTTCTCAATGTATTTCTTTCTGATCAGTCGACTAAATTACAGGCTGCACATGACTTCAGAGTTGAAAGGGTCAGCAAAAATAAATGTACAGTGGTTTGTACCAACAATGTTTATCTTGCAAAGTAGGCACATAAGCATAAATTCTTTAATTAATGAATCATAGAATCATAGAATGGTTTGGGTGGGAAGGGACCTTAAAGAGACCTTAAAGATCATCTAGTTCAACCCATCCTGCAAGCAACCTTCTACTAGACCAGGTTGCTTGAAGCGCCACCGAACCATGCCCTTGAACACTTCCAAGGATGGAGCATCCATAACTTCTCTGGTCAACTTGTTCCAGTGCCTCACCACCCACACAGTAAATAATTTTTTTCCTAATGTCTAATCTAAATGTCCCCTCTGTCAGTTTAAAGCCATTCCTCCTTGTCCTATCACCACATGTCCTTGTAAAAAGCCCATCTTGAGCCCCATTAGGTACTGGAAGGCTGCTTTAAGGTCTCTCCTGAGCCTTCTGTCCTCCAGGCTGAACAAGCCCAACTCTCTCAGACTGTCTTCACAGTGCCATATTTATGGCCCTCCTCTGGACTCTCAAAGTAATTGTTACTGCATCAATTAGCATTATTATATTAAATATTATTAATGTCACAATCATAGCTAAGGACAGCTTTCTAAGCAGCCCTGCAAAGACTGGAAACACATTAAAAATATAACTGCAAAAATTTTGTGGTGCACTTTTACAGTTAGGCAAAATGTTTTCACCAAATTGTGAGATCATATGCAGAATATTATTCTGTTATTTGCTTGGCTGTATCTGTCCATTTTGGTTTCACTTCGTCTTCCAAGTTCAGTTGCTCTAAAATTCATCTGTATTGCGATAGTGCAAAAGAATTCCAGTTACAAGTGAGGGTAGTGTTGAACTGGGTACGATGTAACCATGCAACAGAAAGGTTACAGATTTAAATACAGACTACTAGGGTAGTCAGAGTTAACAAGATGATTTAGGTTGGAAGAAAAGCTTATCACATCTGCCCTCTAACAGTTCTCAAGGCTTCTCTGGCAGGGTTCACAGCAGAAGAGCATTTACTGTAGATTGGCAAGTTTCTTGAGAAGGACTTTCCAAGACTTCTTCTGAAAGTGAAACTGCATGATCATTACTGTCTGAAAGATATCCATAGGACTTTCAGGGGGTGGGATATGGCTGATTCCAAGAGTGAATCTTACTGTGTTATCAATCTGTGAAAACCACTAAAAATCTTCATATATAATGAGACCTAAAAAAAGTTATTCTGAATCGCAGTCTGACTGCAAACTGTTTCCAGTTAACTCACCTAAGACTAAGCTTACACTGGAGAGATGCACCTAACTTCTTTTTCTTTCCAGGGGAGAGAATCAGTGGAGAGAGAATAGCTCCTTTTGTGAAATAATTCAAAGCAGGTGAATTAGGCTCTGAACTGCCCTTCAGAAGAACCATTTGTCAATAGAGCCTTGGGAGAAAAGCCTGCCTTGGTTAAAATTAGCCTTTAAGATTACATTCCTTAATGCAATAAGGAAATTCTTTACAACAAAATACTCATGAAAAACAAAGAGCTAAATCTATTACAGGTATCAAAAGAAAAAAAAAACTTTTTCACACTAGTTATGCATACTTGTTACATTTTAAAATCTTCTGTAATAAGTTAATTCCATTTGTTTTCAATGTCTCTCTGTTTCTCATTATCATGATTCAAAGTTTTACCATCTTCTGTGGATCCCAGTGTTTGCATTACAGCTTCTTTGATTCTGCACTTTTTTTCACAAAAACTCAGACTTGCGAATTCCATAGGTATGCACTGAATACTTGGAGAAGATCTAATTAATGCTTCGTTTCATACAACATGTCACCTCAAGCCCATATAAGCTTGCGCATTAGTATGCTATAATAAATTTTGAAACATAGAATAACTTACCTTTATTTGACTTGTGCTTTTTAACTTCAAAATCTAAAAGATGTAAAGCAACATGAAGTCCTAATTGCGCCAGAGATTGCAGAAACATAATAGAATGTATCTGCCCCAAAAGTGCCTGAAATATTGGACAACAAAAGGAAGGCAAACAGCAACAACGAAATGTACTCCACAAGTCCATAACAGAACCTAAACACAACCATATCTCCAGCTAGTGCGCTGTCTTCTGGACCACACAGTTCATGAAATTTGAGACAAATAAAGAGGCAAAACAACACTAGCTTCATTTATTTTTATTAAACTGATTTTTACGGAAGTAACCTTAAAAGAACCTGTGTAGTAAAGAATTTCTGAAGAATAAAATTAATTATTTTCAATACTTAATGAAGATGCAAGGTATTAATAAAACCACCATACCTTCCCTTAACATATGATAAATATATGACCTCTGAATACTGAAATTCTAATAAATCATTAGCACAATGCTATTTCTTCTAAAAGAAATCACAATTATCTGGTCAATGCCATTAGAACTGAAAAGGCAGAAAAAATCCCTGACCATGAAAAGCTATTAGAATTAAAATGTAACTGTTACTCTTTCTAAAACCACTCATGTTTGTCTTTATTGGGAGTTTCTACAAAGCATCTTTTCTCTTTAAATTGTTTTCATTTCTTTGAAGACTAAAAACTTCTTTTCATAGAATTTCACATGTGGATTTGCTCTTACAACATAATGAAAGCACTCACTGAACTGAAATTTAATTCAGCATACATAAATTAATCATTTTGATTAGGATATTTTTTCTAATTCTGACTGCCTAGATTCTTTTTTTTGATATTGAAAGTGAATGTGTCGGGAGAAGGGAAGCATTTAACATGTTATTTGTATGTTCAAACTTATTTTTGGTATCTCCATCTATTCCACTGTTAGTTTCCTTAGGAATACTTTCTTCTTTACAGTAAATATTATCCTTTGTTTCCTATCAATATTTAATAGAGATGTTGTATTTGTTTCTCTATTTCCTCTCTTGGGAAAAGAGAATTTTCTATGTAGAAAGTAATTCTACAAGATTAACATGCTTACACGAGTCATAAAAATGGTAATACATGTTTCTTTTTCATAAGAGAGACATCTGAAGTCTCTGCATGTGAAATATTGCGTTTTTCCTATGTAAAGGCATGAGAAACTATGTAAAATATAAGGTCTTGACTGAGACTCTGTCCTCTTTCTCTTTTGTATAGGTAGTATTTATAGAGAAGAGAAAAAAATCTATTAAAATATATTAAAATTTTCCTCTCCTTCCTATAGTACAGAAAGGCAAATGTGCCATTTTGTGAAACTCTTGCCAGAAAAAAAAAAAAAAAAAAAAGATTTGAAAAAATGCCATTTCAGTATTTCACAAGCAAGAATTTTCACATTCACCGGAGCAGTAAGTCAAATGTTACCAAGCGTAACGATGGTATAAAATACTGATCCTACTGATCTGGGCATATATAAAAACTATCAGAACAACACAATGGCCTTTAGACACCATACAGCTAAAACTATTACTTTCCCTATTGTTTTTGCAGCAGAAATACCTTTTAATGATTTTGGTTCATTCATTAAAAATCATTTTAGCTATTTTATCATTATAAAATTAAAATACACAACAGTCTAATTGCCTAAGTGTTTAAAACTTCTACAGTGATTGGGGATTGATCTCCCCTATCCTTATCTGAATAATTCTTCATTATATTTTCTCTCCTTGTCCAGCTGAGGAGAGGAGTGACGGAGCAGCGTCAGTGGCTACCTGACATTTAGCCAGGGTCAAACAACCTACCATAAACAGGAAGGTCTAACTCCTGACTGCTGGATGTATTCACAAATTAAGGGATTAACTGGGGAAAGTGGAAGTCAGAACCAAACTGCATCTGTGACCTAACAACAGGATGCTCAGTGAGATAAATCACGAGTTAAACTGATCCTGTGTCTGCTAGAAACAAAATTGCCCTGAGCTTCACAAAGCTTTGAATTAGGCCTTCATACTGGAAAATGAAATTTAAGGCAGTCTGTAAAATACAGAGATGCCAGTGGATCCCTCTGAGTATTCCATGTTCTTTACTGAATGAAGGAAGATTTTTCTAGGGTGTAAAAGCACCCTAGAATACATTCAAATAATGTATTATGAAGTGCCTTGGGTCCTTGTGCTATAATGCAGGAGGCAGTAGGGTACATGATCAGATGAAAGGGATGCTCTTATACATTGGGGCTCATGGGCTGGGCAGGGTGTACAGTATAAGGCTGCAACAAGAATGCATGCATGTATGTTATGAAGGCCTCTTTAAACTGGTCCCAGAAAGAAATAAATCCTTGTCTAGTTCCAGTGTTGTAGGAACTGTGCCCTCTCATATAATACACAATCCAGCATGCAAGTACAGTCACAGCAAACTAAAAGCACTGGCCAGTTGCTACTGGCACAAGGTATCAGAGGCATCAAGAAGGCTGCACAACTGCACTGTAGACATGTGAAATATAGCCTTGACTGTGGGAGAACTGGAAGCAGGAATTACCTGCGTAAACTTACATGCTGTAAACTTACAACCAAACACATTGCCAATTCCATGCATTAAAAATTACCATTCAAATTTCCAAAAAGTCCTTAGGGATATCACACACCTCTGACTTTATTACTCTTTCTTCATATTTCACATCTTCGGCAGATTGGGCCTGCCTGCAAGGACTGCTAGAGCTTCTAACACACAGCAAGATTTCCGGGGTCAGAATGGCCATCTGCTAACCCCTGCAGCATAGGGCTTCTGGGCAGCTCCCCTGCCTGCTCCCAAGCACTGCAGCCCCTTACAATGCCTCTGGTCCCACACACACCCTCCCCTGTGGCCTCCTCTTTCACTACCAGCACCAGGCACAGCCTCAGAGATGCACAAGGAGAAAGAATGCAAGCTAGCTGGTTCATGATCTCACTTTCTGCTTTTTAGCTGCCTAAGTTGAAGGTAAGCTTAGTATTAAAGTGGGAAGGACAGGGAGCCCTGAGGATTGCCACTGCCTTCCAGAATGTCCTGAGCCTCTTAAAGGGCCAGGCACCTTCACCCTTACCACACATAGGAGGCTGCTGTCCTCAGATGACCCTGTGAACAGTTCCAGGCCCTTTCTGTACAAGCCCCAACTCCGTGTTTCACTGGCACTAATGCCTATTCTAGCTGAGAGACTTGTGTGGCAGGTGTTCTGTCTGGCTGTTGTTAGCTGTTGCCTGTCAGCTAAGCACACAACACTCTGCAAGGTAGGTTCAAGCTCTGCATGCCCTAACATGCCACGAGTGGGTGCAGGCACACTATGCTATATGTTGTGTAGATGGACCTGTACGTGAATCCGGTATTGCCATTTTCCTGCTGCAGTGCTAAAAAACCCAGCTGGGAAGATAGCTTCTCAGTGCTGGCCGCCCCTTCACTGTAGGGCACAGGCTGCTGGCACCACAGCCATGTCCTGTAGCAATCAGGAGAGGGGGAAAAGGAGCCCAGGTATTGAGTCAGGGAGCTACTTCAAGGTATTTTCAAACATATGAAGACTCTTAGGGGAAGAAGAGAAGTAAAAGCATGGGAGGATTTGTGGAGTCTTTGCAGTTAAGAAGTCTGTAAAAAACAAAAAAGGATAAAATTAAGGTGGTCCAAGGGCAGAAGTTCAGCTGGAAGATGAGACAGCCTCTGAGTGGCCATGAAGGTGTATCTTAAATTGAGAGGAACTGTGAGGAGGGAAAAGCAGTACCTTGGACTAAACAGCACTTTCAGGCTTTCACATTCAAAGATGCAGCGAAAAGTCTCTACCTAGAAGCAGTGTGATCAACAATAAACTCTTCGGTTGACTGCAGTGTCACAAAGATGCTCTTGAAAGATTTCTGTCAGCCTGCTAATTTTTTCCCCTTTCATAAAAGGAGTGGTACTGAGATGGGGGGTGTTGGGGTGGGCCTACAACCAGCTTAGTCCCAGGAAGCTGAAGGACTGTGTTTGGGTTCCACTGTTTCAGAAAGCAATGTTTTGTTTTTTTTCCTGGTTTGTCTAAGTGGCTAAAATCACAGAAGAAACCTGACCTACTCATAAGGGGAAGGAGAGCACTCAGGCACCAATTAGCAGAAAGAGACTGTGCATTCCAGTTATCAGTTAAGTAAGTTAATTGACAAGCATTCACCTGTCATTTTAAAGCATCTGCCTATTCTGCCCGTTTACGGTTTTTTTCATGTAAAGCAGGCAACCTAAAGAGACAATACGTATGGATTTTCAAACTGATTTAAATATTTTGTTACTTAAGCTTTGCCTTTTCACTGAGTTTGAATAGGACTTCAAAACCTCCTTATTTGTTCTGAAAGGAAACCAGTCTGAGGTCTTACAGTATGGATATCTGCTTGTTGTTCCCTTTAATTCAGTTCCTGGTGAGATGCCCTGGGATTCTTTGTTTTCCTCTTCTTTTCTCCAGACAACTGATGTCTTAAGCTGCTGAAACCAGACTTTATGCAAGCTACTTGGTATATATGTCTTAGGGCTCTGTACAAATACCTGGGGAACCCTGCCCATGTGCAGATCAATTTGAATAGAATTGCCTGTCTGCTGGTGTCAGCTAGGAAAAAATGTTAGCACCATTCTGGCCTGCTCACACAGGCTAACAGATTTCTGTTGTGTATGTAGGTAAAGCAACATATGACGTCCTGGTGAATATACTGTTTTCTGCGTAATCTTGGTAAAACATTGCTCAGAGGTATATACATGAACACTCTTTTTTCTGCTAACTACCAACAAAACTTGTGTTTAGATAGGTAATGACAACGTATGTTAGAGATTCTCATTTCTACGGAGTATGAAACCCCAAAAGAAGCTGGTTCCTTACATGGAGAATCTTTTTCATTCTAGCTGAAAATGATAATTTTATCAGGGGATTCTTTTAAATAATTGGAAAAAAACCCACTTCTTTATTTCTTCAGCACACATATATGAGTATCCTGGAAGCAGTGATAATTACCCTCACAGCTATTATTCCTTAAGTACTCAGAAACCACAGGAGTTTTAAAGAAAACAAAAAAATTCTCACAGAGATTTAAGCATTTTTTATACTTAACTTCCTTTTATTTCCTCTCTCCCAGTTCTTAAAACCTTAACCTTCTAGTAAGCTGGAATGGCAGTACTGTTATTTTCCTTAACAGTTATGAATTGAGGGAGGAAGTAAAGGATGGAGCATAGTTTTAGGGGGAGTTTTGGAAAGTCTTTGAAGTGCCCTTTTGGAAGCAGTGAACTGCATATAGAACTGGTGTTAGATATCCTGATGTTCATCTATAAAAAAAGAATTGGTTGGAGTTTTTTTTGTATTATGATAGAAAATGGCTTTCTTTAAACACGAGACCTCACCTGCAGGATCTAGGTTTTAAAGTAAAGTAACAGGTATTGTGAGGCTGTTTGTGGCAAAACATATCAGTGTTTTCGTGGACATAACTATATAGGCTAACTGTATCAGTAGAAATGAAGTCTTCATTTAAAGTGTTTCTTGGCTTTTACTGCAGCAGAACCCACACGCAGATATGTTAGAATACTTTTTGTTTCTTTCCAATTTCAATGCTTGATTTGGAATAATTTCTTAAAAGGCTGGGAGGGAAAAAAAGTTTAAATTGTGAACTGGGAAATTCCATACACAACTTGAAATACAGCTAAAACTATGTCCATAGAAAGATATTATATCTCCTTTAAAAACTTGAGAATATGTCTAAGAAAACACCATGGATCTCAAATCTAGACTTATTTTGGAGTTAACTTTATTTAAAAAAGTAAATGCCTTTGATTTTAGTCTTAGTCTTTTTGACTTACTTGTAAGTCTAAAGAGAGACTGTCAAGTGCTGTATTTTATGCCACAGTCTCTCCCACTCAAGGAAATAACATCACTTGCAACTGTGATGTGTGTGGTGTGATGTGTGTGTGGCATACAGCTGGCTGGCTGGGTGAGCCTGAAGGATGCAATCTAGAATACGAAGAAGGCTCCACCTTAAATTATCTGTCTTGAGGTTTCACAACTGCCCCTTTCCTGCTAACTGACATGCTGCAATTGTGCCTCATGTTGTTGCATGAGTGCAATATGTGTTTTCTCAGAGCAAATCAGAAAAAAGCTGAATCCCACTAAAAAGTTGTACTGTTCTAAACTCCTACTAAGACACACAAGTTTGATGAAGTATCTCAAATTTGCATTCTTACAGAAAATGTGACTGGTGTCTGCATTTGCAAAAAAAAAAAAAATTTTTTTAAACATAGAACCATATAACTATAGAATGGTTTGGGTTGGAAGGGACCTTGAAGATCACGAAGTTCCAACCCCCCTGCCATGGGCAGGGACAACATAGTATGAAATGGATGAAAAGGGGTAATCTTTTTTGACACTCTTTTCCAGTGTGTAAAGAATGTCTGTGTGTGACTGCTATCAAAGTACATACAATCATTGGTAATATCAGCAAGGCTTGTGAGCTTTCATGCCTGCTTCCTTTTTAAATGAAAACCTCTAGCAAGCAGTTGATTTACTATATAGCACCCAAGCAAGTGTGTGCATGCATGGGCAAAGTCATAGACCAACTGGAAGGAAATTTGTTGCTATATTTTCACTCAGTCAATTACAATGTGTGATGTCAGTGAAGATATCACTTTTCCTACATGTGGTACTCTTATTCAAGTATCTTATTGTTTTGAAAATAGGATCTTGTGATTTCTATTCCACAAATGAAGAAATAATTTTGTGGTCTGAGACTGAACCAGTACAGAAGTGCATTTCTTTTCCTTGAGATCCATAATTAATCTGTGACATCACATTCACCTTTTCTGTGTGTCACTTATCTTTCTTTTATGTGCCTCTCTTTCTTTGAAATAGGTTTTAAATTCCAACCTGCTCCTCTTTTGCACACATATATAAAACAAAGGAAGTGTATCTTTTAATTCAGTTTTTTTGTACACATAGGTCTACAGTGACATTCAGCAGTCAGCAAAGGTCTCTAAATATCTCAACTCTGCAATCTTACTTTTGACAATATTTGAACAAACCCCTACCCAGGAAAAAAAGCACAGCAGAGACATTGTCTCAGAAAATTCACGTGGCCAAAGGAAAGTTCCCCTGTGAAGAAGTTACTTTGTAGTAGACATAGCCTAAAAAGGCAAACATATCTCTACTCAGCGCTGAAGATACTCTTTCAAAAATTTTGTCCCCAAAGAAAGTGTGTTTCCAAGTAATAAGTCCCAAACTACAATTAGAAGTGCTAAGTACAATTCAGCAGGTGATTAACGTTGTATACAGAAGGAATCCTTCATGTATCACAGAATCACAGAACAATTGAGGTTGGAATGGACCTATGAAGGTCATCTGGTCCAACCTCATACTCAAGCAGGGTTCACCTAATGACAGTTTCCCAAGACCATGTCCAGACAACTTTTGAATATATCCAAGTATGGAGGCTCCACAACCTGGGCAACCTGCGCCAGTGCTCGGTCACTCTCACAGTAAAAAAGTCTTTCCTGCTTTTCAGACAGCACCTCCCCTGTTTCAGTCTGTGCCCAGTGCCTCTGGTCCTGACACTGAAAAGAGCTTGGCTGTCTTCTTTGCACCCTCCCTTCTGATATTTGCATGCATACATTCTTCTGTCCCTGAGGCTAAACAGCCACAACTCTCTCAGCCTTTTTTCTTGGAAGAGATGCTCCAGTTCCTTCATCATTGTGGCACTTTGCTGAGCTCTAAGTATGTCTATGTCTCCCTTGCTCTGAGGAGCCCAGAGCTGGACACAGCACTCCAAGGGTGACCTCATCAGTGCTGAGTAGAGGGAAAGGATTACAGGCCTCCACCTACTCATGACACTCATCTCTCAGTGCAGCCCAGAATTCCACTGGCCTTTGCCACAAGAGCACACTGCTGGCCCATGTTCAACTTGGTGCCCACCAGGACTTCCAGGTCCTGTTGAATGGTTTGGTGGTTTTGCTGGTTTTGGGGTCTTTTTTAAGTGAAAATTTGCTTTAAAAATGAAAAGTTATGACCTGAAGATGAAGAATATTTTAAATGAAAACATACATCCATACCAGTCAGTCATACGGGTTTAATGTATCTCCCTTTTGAAAGTACACATGTATTTCCTATGCTTCTTAGGGACAATGAAATAGTTGCAGCTGACCAAGTAGCAGTGTATGTTTTCTGTTAAATCTATTTTGGGGATTGGCTCTGAATCCTTTACCTATTAGATAGTATTATGAAGCATAGAGAACAGATATACTGAGGCATGAAGCCTGTCTACTATGCAACAGTGACATACTGTTTTCTAATGATACATCCATGTAAGGTGATCTCTCCTGCTATGTGGTTAGATTCATATTTTATAATTTTTAAAAATAGCCAACTTAGTTCTTATGCATGTTTTTACATAGTGATTTGCACATGGAAGCTAACAATCCACATGTCTAATTTCTAGCCATATTGATTCACAAGATATCTAACCTCGTGACAGCCTCATGTCAAAGTTTCATCAGACTGTTTCTTTGGGAGCATGCTAAATGGGGAAACTTGGTTATGAAGGCAAAAAAGAAAATTATTTTTTTTTATGCTTGAAATAACATTATTCTTTCCACATTGATAAAATGTGAGATAATAGGATATACTGCACAGTTTTCACATCTTACCATGAAATATCATGCCATTACTAATAGATCAGGGCTAATAACCTCCTGAGCAATGTAAATACTGAACAGCCAGCATGCTTTCTCATTCTGATGAGACTCTTTTGAGTTGGTCAGTACTATGGTATTGTTCTGCCTGCCCCGACCCTTAAAGTGGATATACATAAAAAGCCCTTTAAAATCTACTTCTTATCATGATTAAAGCCTATTTTTAGAACCAGGTAAGTAAAGCTGAGAAAATTGCATCAGCTGGGTGAAACAGAACATAGCACATCTTTCTCTCACCAACTGTGTCTTCACTTTCAGTCTTGGTCTTATATCAGCAACTTTCAGAGGCTCCCTGGGTTGCAGCAAATTATCGATGAGCCTGTCTTATCTCTGGGAAACATCTTTCTTTTCATCATCACTGAAGCCTGATTGCTTTTGTGCATCTTGCCCCTGTTCCCTTATTCCTCTCTATTGTGGACATACTGGTCTTTGCCCCAGCTATGTCAGAAGCCTATTTCTACGGAGTATTCTTAGGTTTTGTTGGGGAAGGAGGTATCCCCCATTCACTCCAGAGAGTTCCACATCCAAGGACAAAGTAAATAGCTGAATTTTTCTCACCTGCCCTGTTCTTTCTTTAACAGGAGCACACATACTAGATTCAGGATACTGCTAGCAGCCAAATGAAAGCAAGTATCTTCTTTCATAGCCCTACTTTGTGATTTCCTTTGTCTGTAGGTGTGCTTAGATAAATATTATATTGCATATACTACTTGATAGCCCACATAAAAGTCCTTCCAACTTCATGTTTCAGCAACCAACTCATTAGTGACTGCAGATTTGTGTGCTAGTTACTTTGGTATTTGCCCATGTAAATAAGTAAATAAAATTAAATAAGTTGAAAGAATCTTGTTCAATCTATTCTCAATTTTACTTGTGAAACTAGATTGTATGTCACCTACCTAAATGATGGAAAGATGTAATTTTCACCTTACCTGCAGAAGCCAGTAACTGATATAGTGTGGAAGGATGTAGGACTTAGAAACACAGGAAGTCACTGTGAGAGGGAAAGGCAGCAACAGAAACAGTAGAGTTAAAACGTGAGAGACTGAGATGGGAAATGAGGAAGTACCATCAGGCCTGCGTGACAGGGTATATTTCGGCCATTGATATTGCATGTGCTATTTACAATTCCAACCATTAAGCTGCCTTCATTTGTTCATGAACATCATTTACTCCGGTCAAGCTCTAAATTGAATTATGGTGTAATTATTTCAAAATGGGATATTTCAGATTTTTGTATTTTAGTAAATGGATCTGGGAGGAGAATTATCTTCATGCTTTGTGTACTTTTCCTCAACTTTCCAAAGACAGTCCAAAGACTCTTCTTCATATATTGTTCTTTTTTTATTTCTTTATTCTGATTATACCCTATACTGTCTATATTTGTGCAGAATGAGATTTCCTCTCTTTAAAATTGGCTTCCCACTTGTGTTTCACTTCCACTTGTATCCCTAAATAAACATTTAGTCATATTAAAAACAGAAGAATGGAAATAACAGGAAAGTCATAAAATACCAGGTTGGAAGGGACCTCAAGGATCATCTGGTCCAAACTTTCTTGGCAAAAACGCAGTCTAGACAAGACGGCCCAGCACCCAGTGCAGCTGAATCTTACAAGTACCCAATGTTGCGGATTCAGAAGTTTTCTTTTTGAGTGTACTAATAGATTTTTGGACCCTGCGTAGAAAAATGTTTGCAAAGAAGGGCAACCAAAAAAAAAAAAAACAAAAAAAACCCCTACAAAAAACCAAACCAAAGAGACAAAAAACCCAAAACAAAATCAAAAAAATCCACAAACCTGCAGCAAACTGCTTTAAAAAAAATGGTTTCTTGTTTCATACTGTACTTCCCACTTGCCTTGCCTTTCCTTCCCACCCCTTTCAAAAATCACCCTACTTCATTGCTGTCTTCAATATTTTAATTATAAACTATGTAAATAAAAAAATGTTACTATTCTATATTCAATTTCTTTTTTTTCTTAGAAAAAGTGATGTTATTTAAAAGAGGTAAAGGGACTTTTTATATAGTCAATTCATCACAGTCAGATGATTCTTGTGAATGAATTCCATCAGGAAAGCAGCAAGGTCCTTGGTAGTAGAAGGCTTTGTGTATAGTAGATCTAAGTGAACTTAAAGAAAGACCGGGCACTGACAGGAAAGGGAAAACAGAAAAATGCTAGCAGCTTGAAAATGGAGGAGAAAATGAGAATAGGATTTTCTACTGAGGAGCAAATACTGTGTGCTCTAAAGCGCTGGAGGAAGGATGGAAGAGCCATCAGGACTGAAGTGTGTAGGGAGGGGCAGAGGAAAAGAAGGAAGATCAGAAATAGGTTTAGAAGAAGAAGGAAGTGAGATGGGTAGTGATTTCTTCTGTCCTCAGACTTGCTGGGTTTTGTGTGGTTTGATGGGGTTTTTTTTGTTTGTTGGGTTTTTTTTTTCCCTAGAGGACTATCTACAGTAAATTTGCTGGTTTTCAGAAATGGCTGTGGAAGAGCTATTACTTGTATGGCCAAAGAGGAGTTTGTCTGTTTATGAATAGCTGCTTTGTAGAACCTAAGAAAATTGAACATTGATCTCAGAGTAGCGTCTTTACAAGTACAATGCTAACAAGATGCATATTTTCTGTTTGGATTCTTTATGCCTGTGTATTTTATTTTCCTGCATGCTACCTTACCAATTAATTTGAGCACTTAGCTCTGTAATAGGTCTTTTAGGAGAGAAATAGATGCATCCCATCCTGATTCACATGCTTCTTGTCTTAGGTGTGGCTGACTTCACTTCCAGTGATACTTTGCTTTATGTAAAAATAGAGATCATCAATAACTTTATCTTAGATTATGTCAGAGTTCAGATGCATAGAGTTACAAAACAGTTTCATATGTCAGATATTACAATGCATACTCTAAATACTGGTTTACATGATCATTATGTGACTGAGGGTACAGTCTTCCCAGTAGAAATCTCTCTACTCATCTGTGTTTCACCCATGTAGGGTTTGCCATACAGACCATGCTTTAGAAATAGATAGATTTCCAGACTGGTTGCTTCTATTTTCCTCATGAGTCATTTAATATTGGATAAGTTGTATTTTCCTTGGCTCTGGGATCCTTTTATTTCCTTGAAGCTAATGAATTTACTTAGTAGGGATTGTAAAAAAAAAAACAAAAACAACCGAACCAAAACAAAACCAAACCAGTTCATACCAATTCCCCATATAGAATAAACTTTTGTAACTTTTCCTAACAAAAACTCCAATCACCTTGATATTGCCTATGGGGTTTTTATGTACAAGGCCATTACTTGCAAATGACCCACAAACTGGAATGTAGCAATAGGGTGAAGTGGAATATTTTTGTATCTGGATTGACTCTGTACTAAACTATGAAATGAACTGCACCTGCTGAGTAGCTCCATATTGCTTTACATGTTTTCAGTGTGTGGTGAGATTGTCTGAGATCTTAGTCTGTTCCCACCTGCATAATCACCTAGAGGCAAGACACACAAAATACCCTGGAGATAATAAAGTAATATAGACTCTGTTTAATCCATGAAAATAAAAAATTGAAGCTCTTAGACAGAAGAGCCTTGCTGCCACCCCATCCCCAGAATCACAGTGTCAACTTAATTGAAAGAGCTGTCATTTTTTTTCCTGTACTGTTTTGAAAAAATTGTCTGTGTAAAATAGATTTTCAAGAAACCAATAGTAATTCCATATATACACACATATATTTATGTATTTATTTATTTATTGGAGAGGATCTGGTTCGAGACATGCTCGTGAGGTGGGCTGATGCCAGCCTGATGAAGTTTAACCACAAGTGCAAGGTCCTACACCTGGGTCCAAGCAATCCCAGGCACAGCTACAGGCTGGGCAGAGAAGAGATTCAGAGCAGCCCTGCACAGAAGGACTTAGGGGTGCTGGTCGATGAGAAAATGAACATGAGCTGGCTTCAGTGTGTGCTCACAGCCCAGAAAGCCAACCGTATCCTGGGCTGC
>WYDI02042508.1:0-18664 GCA_009867235.2 Psittacus erithacus
CTGACCTAGGTGCAGGACCCTGCACTTGACCCTGTTGAACCTCATGAAGTTCACATAGGCCCACTTCTCAAGCCCATTCAAATCCCTCTGAATAGGTTCCCAGGACATGGAACTGTTGGAACAAGTCCAGAGGAGGGCCACGAGGATGATAAGGGGGCTGGAGCACCTCGTCTATGAATACAGGCTAAAAAATTTGAGATTGCTCAGCATGGAGGAGAGAAGCTGCATGAAGACTTCATAGCAGCCTTTCAATATTTGAAGGGGGCCTACAGGGATGCTGGGGAGGGACTCTTCATCAGGGACTGCGGTGAAAGGACAAGAGGTAATGAGTTTAAACAGGGGAAGTTTAGATTGGATATAAGGAAGAAGTTCTTTAAGGGTGGTGAGGCACTGGAAAGGGTTGCCCAAGGAAGCTCTGAATGCTCCATCCCTGGCAGAGTTCAAGGCCAGGTTGGACAGAACCTTGCATGACCAAGGTTTAGCGTGAGGAGTCTCTGCCCATGGCAGGGGGGTTGGAACTATATGATCTTAAGGTCTTTTTCAACCCAAACCATTCTGCGATTCTATGATTCCATGATTCCATGACTTAAGGAGAGGACATACTTTGTCCTTGCTCTGTAAACTTACTGATTTTTCCTTTCAGTACTTCCTAAACATATACTGCAGATAACTTGGTGTATTACTACACTGATTCGAGAGTATAGCAAATATACTGCAGAAAGGAAAGCTTGTTCTTATATATACCTTCAGAGCTTATGTGGGCTTTTGGTGGTCAGGGAGGCAACTGGCTCATGTTTGTACCTGCAGTTGAAGTTGACATGCACTGTGATGGGAATGAAAAAGAAATCTGATTTGTAGTGTGAAAATGGGAGAACTCTGGTTCTTGAGCCTAGTTAGAACAAGCCTTGATCACATTTTGTTCAAAAAGACACCCTCTATCAAAACAAAAATTTCCTAGCTATTGCTTCATATTTCTTTCTGACTGTAGGCATGTTCCACTTCCCTGTGACTCCACTTCCCTCTTACTTCAGCTTTTGAAACCGCTATCTCTCTTCTTCATTAACTGCATGGCTCTTAAAGTTGTTAACTTGCACCTCATTGCTGTGCAAGAGTTTCACTTCTCTGAGTTCCCTGTTCAAAATCCAAGTACATCTGAAGGACCCACGTACCAAAACACAAAATACCTGCGTCACCACTTTCCCTTGGGGATATGCATGAATGAATGACACTGAAAGACATAAGCTACACTTTGCAGTTCTGTGCTCAGTGCTTCAAAGCACATTTTACGTTACCCAACAGGGCTCCCTGTCAAGAGCATCATCTGGTTTAATGCAGAAATTCAAATATGAGTTAAGGGGTGGAGGGAACACAAATACAAAGCTAATGTTTGTGAACCCAAGTGTTTCATTCCAAAAGCAAACATGAAGTCTGAGGAAATCATAAAAGGCGCCAAACCCAGCAAATGTCTCCTGTTGCATATCACTTTATAGATGCACTCCCAAGTAGAGGAGTGTTCTTAGACTTCAGTTCTGGAAATGCTCATAAACAGAGAAAAAACGTTTCCTCAGAACAGTCTTACTGTTTTCCCTGAAAATGCTTTAGTGTGCAAAGATAAATAAGCATGAAGAAATTTGAAAAATGTGGATCATCTTTTTAAAAGCTGTCCTGATTTTTCCCTTCTTTATGGTGCTGTAAATTTCATGCAGTCCCACTGGAGCTGAAATAAAACAAGTAGAAGTGACCAGAATAATAAAATCCACCGCAGAAAAAAAATAACCTTTAATAAACAAAAAATGACTAATTCAACAAATGCAGTTTCTTCTCAAGATCCTCAACACCATAGATCCTCTGCACAGCACCTCAGGCTGCAAACACAACACACTTTATTTAACATTAGCATGAGAAATAATGCCCACCCTTCCTGGCTGCTGCGCATCGTCAATAGGAAATGCGTAATCAAGAAATCTTTTTCTCCTTTCTTAGTAGATCTTATAAGGAATCAAATCCACCTTGTGTTAAAATCCTGGCACCATTGAAAGTCTCCAGCAAAGCTGCCACTGACTTTCAGAAACATATGATAGTACCTTACTAGATGAGATTCAAGGTCCATGACAGCCAGCAGCAGGTGCTTGGACAGTACAAAGCAAAGCAATAGACAATAGACCTTTAACTGGCAAATGCCTTTAGTGCTTAGACAAATATGTTCATTATTTCATTCATTTTATATCGTCTAGAAATGATCAATCCAAGTCCTTAGGTAAAACTAACCTAACATTCTATCTTGTCAGGAGTTTGGGAGAAGTGTTGTGTTCTTCAGAAATGGGAACATAAATACTGTACCATATTCATTTTGGGAAACAGAGAAAAGAACAAATTTTGCAATTCCAGCAGAAACAGGACTTTCTGATTAATTCATAGTAGCAGTGAGGAAGAAAAAGTAATCTCTACCTAAGCATGCTTCATGAGAGAAGTGATTTCCTTCTTCTGCATTGGACTTTCCTCTGAACCCAGAATCCTAGAGCCAGAAGAAGTCTACAGTATGCTTCTTCAATTCTAAATAATGTTCCATTTGTATCTGATAAAGATTTTTAAAAAGGAAAGCAAACTAACCTGTGTTCCTCTGATCTTTATTGTAGTTCATTCTGTGGCTTTCAGCAACCATTGAAGGTTTTCAAATTCATCTGTATTCAATTCAGACAAAAGAAAAAAGGATGTAGATATGTTTCTTCTTATCTGAGACTTTAAATAAACATATATGATCTGTCTACTGTTTGAATCGTAGCAATTGCCTGTTAAGAATGACCTTCAATGCACTGTATTAAAACTTAAACTGTTCGCAACATATGTACTTTTTTTCTGAATACATGCTGTAGCATAGAAACTATCAAGTAATGCAAAAGTTTTCCAAATTTCATGTCAAAGAAAAATGATTGAAAAAAATGCATAATTTAAGAATTTCAGTTGTGCTTTCCTCCATTATTAGAAAAGAATCACAACTGTAAAAATTCAGGTGCTAGGTCAATTTAACAGTGTGACTACTACTGTTATTTTTCATTTCCGTGAAGACGTTCTAACCACAACAGAACATCGCAGTTGAAGGCATACCAAATCACCACACCTTCTACCTTTCTATTTACTTCATTGCTTATTAGCAATGTTAATAATTAGGCTATCAGAAAATAGGCATGATACAGAGGATGCAAAACATGAGGAGAATGCATATTTGTTAAGGAGCCTGCGGCTAGTGTGGAAATCCCTAAGAGCTTCTAGGAAGAGAGTGAGAGAAAGGATTAATAGTGAGCTTAAAAAAGGAAGAGACTAATGTGAGCCGAAAGAAGGTTGGTGAAATGACATCTGGCAGTAGTTTCTAGTGAAGGAGGATGAGATTAAAACCATCAAATCAGTAAGCTGCAAACCTACCCAAGCTACAGGCTTCGGGAAGAGTGGCTTGAAAGCCCTTATTACAAGAAAGACATTGATGTACTGGAAGGGGGCCAGAGAAGGACAAGAAAGGTGGTGAAGGATCTGGAGGACAAGTCTTATGAGGAACAGCTGAGGGAACTGGGGCTGTTTAGCCTGGAGTAAAGGAAGCTCACGGGAGACCTTATTGCTCTCTATAACTACCTGAAAGGAGATCGTAGTGAAGTGGCTGATGATTTCTCTCAGGTAACAAGGACAAAAGGAAATGGCCTCAAGCTATGCCAGGGCAGGTTTAGATTGGATATTAGGAAAAATTTCTTCACCAAAAGGGCTGCCAAGCCCTGGAACAGGCTAACCATGGAAGTAGCTCTCACAGTCCCTGGCGATATTTAAAAGATGTGTAGATGTGGCATTTAGGGACAGTATTTAGTGGTGGACTTAGAAGTGCTAGCTTAATGGTTGGACTTGATGATCTTAAAGATCTTTTCCAAAATACATGATTTTATGATTCTATGATTCTATGACTCAAACATCTTCACGTTGCCATTGTTGAGATGCAAGGGACTTCCTAAAAGAAAAAGGACTAAAGCAATATTTGCAATTTGTTGAAGGTCAGGTGAAGCCACTTTGGAGCAAAGTGAGCAAGCAAAGAGCTTTGCCTCTCATCATTACATGTGTGAAGACCAAGCCTGGTTCAGTCCTATACTGATCCAGAGCTAATATATTCCCCAGAGTTTTAGGGAATAGCTACTGATTCTGTCTGCAAAGAATATTGTGGAATCTTTTTATTACCTTTCATCCTGGTATTTCAATACCTGATGGTTCCTGGAGGCACAGAAGGGCTATAGGAAACCAATGGTTTCCAGGAGTGGATGCAGAAAGACTTTCTTACTCTGAGTTGAGCAGGCAGGTAGGAGGTGCCTCTTTCTTCCCATTAGCTACAAAAAGAGGTTCAATACTTACTCTAAATTGGACATAGTGTAGATGTCTAAGTGAAACCCACACCCTAACTAAAGGTTGGCTTCCGAGTATGTCCGTAAAATCTCAGTGTTGACCATATCCAGCAGCTAGGTGCCTCTCTGGTGTTCTAGGTCCATAAGGTCTCTCACTTAATCATTTCTTCGGCTAGCTCTTCTAGGTCTCCTCGCACTTAGCACATAAAGCAATCTCTTGGCTAGACAATTGTACCCAGCTTGTCCTCCTTCCCCTCTCAAAGTGTGGTCTCAGTAGTAGCAGCTGAAAGGTGTCTCAGTCTTGGAAAAAGTTTTGAACTAAGGATCAGAAATTGATCCTCCCCATTATGGAGGAAGGTATGACCCATGACTTAACATTATCTGCCATTTGTTTCAGGTGACTGAAGCATTTTCTATTGCCTATTTTAGGATAGGATAGATCATTTCCTGTGGTGTTTGTTTGTCATTCTTGCCAATAGAGAAAGTACATGTGACCAGCTAACATTAGAGGGGTACCTTAACTCATGAGCTTGTAGACGCTGATGCAGCAATTTGGCAGGGGGAAGTTCCCTATCTGATTCATGCTCATCTGCCCACTCCTCTTATGTAGCCACGAAAGAAAACAAACAAAAAAAAAACTCCATGAAGACATGTAAATTTAACTGGCATAGTGTTGAATGTCTGGGGTCAGAATGTTGAGAAGAAAAAAATAATAAATATGGAGGAATACTGCAATAGCCAACAGGGACCACTGGGTAAATATAAACATTCCAGCAATTTCTGAGTTTGCATAAGGATCTCAGACTTTGTCCATGAACAACTAAAATAAGGCTCTAGGAGAAGAGAGTAAAGATGAATTGCTAAGAATAGAGGTGTAACATCAAACCACACAAGATCAAAGGCTCACTCTCAGTTGTTCTACACTGAAGAGTACATACTCAGTAGTTATACACTGAAGAGTATAAAGAGTGGGAATAAAGAAATTTCCATGTTACTTTGTCAGTAGTGTTAACAAGAAGACAGAGAATTTGAAGATTAGTGACCCTGTAGATCTGAGTTGAGGTCATGATAATTTGTCATAAATGAGAAATTACATGTTTAATGAGAAATTACATGTTTAGAGTTAAAATGGTAAATTCCACTTCAATGTTATAAATTTGTCAAAAGGCATAGTTTTTAATTATAATTAACATTCCCAAGCAGCTGCTTGATTCCTCCTTTTACTAAATACAAATCAGTAAGTACCCAATGACTATTTAATTGCTGTTCATTTTGTACAAGATTACCTGAATTCACATGCAAACAAGCACACATATCTGAAGAATAAAACTAATAAAATGTGACTTTATGTGAAATGATCTGTGAAGCAGAGAACACAAAAGAGTATCTCTCATCATTATCTTTGAGTTCAACAAAGTTCTTATGAGATGCTGCACATAATTACACTTGTGTATCTTTTAACACAAAACTCAATATAATTTGATCACTGTGTCATTCAAAAGCTTCACTGCCAAGTCAGGAAGCACAACTCATGCACAATGAGCAGTGTGACAAATCGCACTTGACAAACTGAGATGAGTCAAAGTAAACCATTTGGAAACAGCCACAGTTTGTAACTGCATTTTCAGTAAGTCTGTGAAGACTGAGCACATTCATTAGCAATCTAATGATCAAATCTAAGTACACTGCAGGTTTGTAGACAGATCATTTTCATAACAAGGTCACTTAGAAATTTTTAGTCTGGGCTTATTTGTGTAACTCTAGTCAAATCTAGAGCTGAGGAACTCGGCTGGAAAATTTGATTTGAGAACATGACTAAGATTCATAGTGGGAAATTCAACCCAGAACTCTTTTCCTTTGACCACAGAAGTCTGGCATCCTCACTAAATGTTGGTTAACTTAAGAAGTCCTGGGATTCTCAGGGGGGAACTGGGACTTTGCATGATTAGGCCCTAATTGGAGAAGGTGCTTGCTTCACTGTTTCATATAACACAGCTGCACATCTATTGAATTTTCTGGACTGTATTTCAATAAACAGTTCACTTGTTTCCTCCTTGCTGGGTTTTTAGGGAGGGTAGAAGAGAAAGGACTGTTATTTTTCTCCCACTAAATTTCAGTTAAAACCCACTGAACTAATGTGTCCTAATTTCTGTAAATTACATTCTTCTGGAGACAATCCAGAAAGTAGGGAATAAGATTGTTCTGGGTCTACTGAATAGGGCGGCAGTTAAACAAAACCATTTTGTTTACCATGAAACACATTCAGTCACAGTAAGTTCATCCAGTACAAATAGTAAATGCAAATATTTTAACAGAAATTGCTATGCAAGGGAAAGTGGGTCAGTGCATCCAATGGGCTGAACTGCAGAGACTACAAGTTAGGGCCAACTGTCCAGATACATCTTGTTGTCATTTGAAATTTTTGTCAATGAAATTCAAAATGAAGTTGTCATTTTGTATGGTGTTGGTCTTGTATATACTATCCTTTAATAAACATAGACAAATCTATAAAACCACAAGGACTTAAGCATTCAAGCCGTGTGTTGACATAGCCTCTTGAAGTTTTGACAGTCGTATTATCTCATTTCAAAGACAAGGAATGGATTATACAAACCTCAATTTCCCAGTCAAAATATCGGAAGTCCCCTTATCATTTTCCCAGTCAGATGCCCTTGGAAAAACCTTACTTTCCAAAGCATGCTTTTGCACTTCCCCACTCAGTTTGGTGAACTTTGTCAAGGTACACTTGATTCCATCTTCCACATCATTTATGAAGATATTAAACAGTGTTAGGGCCAATATTGATCCTGGGGACCCCACTAGTGCCAGGTAACCAGCTGGAAAAGGAGCTATTTACCACAACCCTTTGGGTGCAGCCTGGCAGCCAGTTCCACATCCACCATACAGTTTACTTGTCTACACCATAACAT
The DNA here is from genome assembly GCA_009867235.2 of Psittacus erithacus. Classification (NCBI taxonomy): domain Eukaryota; kingdom Metazoa; phylum Chordata; class Aves; order Psittaciformes; family Psittacidae; genus Psittacus; species Psittacus erithacus. Next base: position 7,304 of record WYDI02042508.1, read on the forward strand.
AAAGAGTTTCTCTAGGAGGAGACTGTGGGAAAATCTTGGAAAAATCCAGGTAGACAAAGTCCATCACTCACCCCACATCAGCTGGGCAGATAGGTTCGTCAAGCACAGTTTGCCCCTGGTGAATCCATGCCGGCTTTTCCTAGTCATGTGCATCTTAAAGTATTTGATTAATCCATTATCATGTTGCCATCTCTATAACAATCTTGGGCTCAGGATTAAATTCCATCTTATACAAAATATAAGTGGGTATAAACCAGTCACAGGAAGATTGAATTACATCCATAGAGCCAGACAAAGGCAGTAGGGGAAACTGATTGCGAGAAGGAAGCTCTCTTAAAAGATACAAAGTTATAGTTTTCTTCATTTTGTTAAACTCTGGAGTGTAATTTTGCTTAACCTCACAACACAAGCCTGAAGGAGTAACTCATGATGATGTTCCCCCAGCCAAGGTATGTGCAAACCTTTTCACAGCCTGGGATGCACCAAAATAAAGAAGGCAAGATCTTTGTGTCCCACAAGTGCAATGTTGGGCTCTGGGAACTGCTGCAGACTTCGTGGACGAGATCCCAATCTCATTGCCCTAAGCTGCAGGAATCTGTAAATAGCCCTCTAAAGTTAATGGGAAAGGGTGGAGTAAGAAGCTGGTTGTAATCAGCAAGGGTTGAGGATACCTATGAAGCAATGCTTCATAGGTATCCTCAGAGCTTGTCTGAGTCCTTACTCAGAAAAGCCAGGTGGAATAAGAATTTGCCTGCAAGTCTGAGAGGCCTGAACTAGTTCCCAGGAATTGATCTGACTATAGCAGATTTATTTTTTTTATTAGAAGGACAGTTGAAGCCCATGTAAGTCAAAGTCTATGGTTAGATTGCAGAAACGAAAAAGCAGAACAAGTAATAAGTGTGTCAGCTTCAGCCTGAACCACAGCAGTATGACATTTCTGGTCATCCATTTACAAGTCATGGCTTTAGAAAAACCAGTGATAAGCACTGTGTAATTTTTTTTATTTATTTCATTTTTATGATAAACCTTAGATACTATATTAGCATGAGCTGCATCAAAATAATTGTGGCCGGCAGGTGAAGGGAGGTGATTCTTCCCCTCTGCTCCTGTCAGACCACACCTGGAGTCCTGCATTCAGTTCTGGTGTCCCCAGCATAAGAAGTACACGGAGCTGCTGCAGAAAGTCCAGAGGAGGCCATGAAGATGATCAGAGGGCTGGAGCACCTCTTCTGCTAGTAGAGAGAGTTGGAGTTGTTCAGCCTGGAGAAGAGAAGGTTCCTGGAAGACCTTAGAGCAGCTTCCAGTACCTACAGGGGCCTACAAGAAAGCTGGAGAGGGACTTTTTACAAGGGCAAGTAGTGACAGGACAAGGGGGAATGGCTTTAAACTGGAAAAGGGTAGATTTAGATTAGATATAAGGAAGAAATCCCTCACTATGGAGGTGGTAAGGCACTGGAACAGATTGTCCAGAGAAGTTGTGGATCCCTGAAGTGTTGGTTGCGCAGAGTGACAAAAATGAACACTCTCAATGTGGACTCCCTGATGTGATGATCTGGCAGTTCCCTGTCTCCTCTTGGTTTCATATGAATGTGAGAGCTTGTTTTTTGTTATCCTTACACACTGGCCACAGAACTAATACTAATTCCACTGCTGTAGAAATGTAAAATGGTAACACAGCAAAAAGGTATCCTCCTTTTGATAATATCTTAAATACTTCACTGCAGTGAAATATCAATTTTAGAAACAGAAAATCTATTCTTCAAATTGAATATGGTATCATACTTCTGCACTGCTACTGTGATTGCCATAGTTGTACACATATAACCTCACATCTTTCAAAATCTCAAAGAAACATTAACTAATATATGTTCAAAATATATTTGCACATTAATAAAGTGAAGTGTGAAAAAAGGAATAACCATGGTGCATAGATGAGCCCTATATAGCTTCTACCTGTTCTAGCATGATAGCAGTTTGATGCTGTCATGCCATTACCATACTGTTATACCCAATATAGCTCTCTTCTTGGACCTTTCTCATTCCCCAGTGCATTTGCTTCTACTTGAACTATTTCCTTTGGAATTAACCTGAATATCAGTTTCTGATCCTGCATTGTGAAGGCACATGCTCCCTTTAGCACATAATATTTGAATATATTTTTTGAGTCTCAGAAGTGCTGATCAGAAGAGAGATGATGAAGCTCCAAGAATGTCACTGCTTACTTCGTCTTTGTGAAGGCATAACATGATGACATCATGCAAAACATCTATAAAGTGACACAGCTGGGCTTTTTCAGAATTGACTGAATAATAAAATACCACTGGATGTAATTCAAAAGCCAGGACGCTTCTGCTCTGTTAGAGCATCACTATTACTATCGTCCATATTAAGTATATGAAATAAATCTGAGTATTTTGCTTCTACAGATATAATGATAGGAGGCATGGGTGGTGAGCATTTTTGGGCAGGGGGAGTGGTGGGAAATGGTTTCTGACAAGCTAGTCTTACAAACTGTTTCCTGAAGCCACATAGTCAAAATCCTTCCTGGGTTAACCTTCATTGATCAGAGTAATCAGACCATCAGGCAGTGCTGTTTTAGAATAGTCAGTTTCATGGTCACTACGTAACTGGAGCATGGTTTCAAAGCATGTTTCTGAATGCTAATGGGTTTTTTTGCCTGTTTATTAAGCAGTGTAACATTTTCTCTATGACAGGTGTAGACTCTGAGCAGTGGTTCGTATGTTTGTCACCTTGATTTTAGATTGAAATGCATCATTACATTCAGACCATAATGAATTCATAGTAAGGGAAAACATAAACAAGACATTTTGTGTCATTCTGTTTAAACAATACCTAAAAGTAGATGACTGTAACTCTTCAGGATCTGATGAAGGATGGAAAATACTTGCAGCTTCCTTATGTCTGCAGACACCTTCCCCCACACAAAGGGAATTTCCAGGGTCAATTTCTAGTTCTATTGTCAACTAATTTGGATGTACTTACTACTACTTGTATGAGGATATAAACAAAGCAGAACTTCCTAGACCAGATATAAAATATTTGTATATCAGTACTGATATTTTTGGAACTTCCCTTGTATGTAATGATACAGACATGCACCAGGAAGTCTTGAATCAAATAGTCAAAGCACCTTTAAGGAGCTCAAGGGACGTGACACCTCTGAACAATGTGTAACTGCAAAGTGAGGACAATGATACCAGAATAACCAGTTTCTAAAGGTGCTTGCTTTCCCTGTGTGTTTCAGTAAATCACCTGTTCAAAGCACATTTTGAAGTGAGAGGTTTTCTTCTAAGAAAAGTGACAAGAATATTCAAGCTATGTCACCTTCTCATGCAAGCACTGCTGAGGAAGGACAACTTGCTTCAGTCATACAAGGCATAAGCTCTAAAGGAACTTCAAGCACCACCTGTTGCAAAATATCAAAGCCCAAACCTAAGTGAACTAAGAAAAGCAGTGCACACAAGTGCTTGATTGCACACAGTATGTTTCATTTGCACAGGTACCTTAAGATGCTTAGTATTCTTCATGAATTTCACCTGTGAGTCTTTGTTGGGTAGCAAATAGGCATATCATTGAACCAAGCAGTTCCCACTACCAAAGCAGTAACCCCAGCGTGCCAGCTTTAATAACACTTCTCCCTCCAGCTGCTGTAGTCTCTCCTATCGCATCCTGCAGAACAGGGAGGTCCACAGAACCAGGCAGGGGATGCTCCTCCCTCAGGGCCTTCAGATACACACATCATCTTCAACCACAACAGGAGAAGAGAACAAATTGGCTTTTGTCTGATATTTTGACCTTAAAAGTGCAATTCTACCAGGATAGAAAGGAATCCTTACACAAGCAAGTAGCTTAATGGGAAGACATTTAAACATGTTACTTAATTCTTGAACTCACACAAATTGTTTTCAATTTTTAGAAACATATGTGTTCAACCTCTATGAAAGAAAACCCCTTAAATGTTTAAATTCTTATGAAGAATCTTAACAAGAGATTCAGAAGGTCCTTCGTTCCAGCTATTGCGCCTCTTATAACAGGATTATTTGCTTCTTGCTAGTGACTGCTGCTTCATACTTGACCATACAGAAAACCTGATGAATGAGATACAATGGATTTCACATGACACTAATGTCTGATAGCCAAAATATTTAAATTACATGCTTCTGGTTCACTCCTCCTGAATCAGTTGTGTTGGTTTGAATAGCACAAGCAAAACATAAATTAAGGAAAAAAAAGCAAAGATTTTTTTTGTAAATATGATTGGGCATAAAGAGGTGAGAACGAGAAAATCTGAGAGGGGCATGTCATGAGCATGCTAAATCTTGATGAATTCTTGCACTATTTGCTAGGAGACAGACACTTTAGGAGAACCTATTTACCACTGCTCTTAATAATTAACCCATTGCAGCTTTCTACATTGGGTGAAAGAAGTCTTTAATTAGCCCAAAGGATTTTAATTCCCTGCAACACTAAATATTGCTCTTAACATAAGTAGGAACATATTGACTTAACATGTACAAGGTATTTGAAAGAAAGACAATTTAACAGGGAATGAAAATCCAAGGGTTAATATCCTCTGGGTTCAAATTACAGTATTTTCTGGCTGTACTGTTTGCCGAGTACAAGAACTGCCAGCTAAAATCTAATACGCATTTTGCTACAACAAGGGAACTTTTTCCCATGTGACGGATGTCATGTTGTGCTAGGTCATGTATGAGGGTATGAAGGAGAGGAAATAGGAGGTGATACTGAGATGAAGAGGAATTTTGGACAATGGACTATTTCCCACAGGCTCAGCCATCTACCACTACCAGCGCAACATTTCTGTTGATTTCCATGACCTTTGGATCCTGCCCAGAATGATGATGTGGCAAACCAGGAAGTGTGAAAATCCAAAACTGCTTGTGTGCAGCAGCTAACAACCCAGACACTTAACAGGCATGTTCACATCAACCCTCACTTAAAACTGGGCTTTTTCCACCAAGGATTTTGTATTGCGATATACATCAAAAGGTTGAAGAAGAATCAGTTTACAACAATCGTTTTAGGAAGGTTTTTTACGGCTTCTCTCCATTTCTTAGCTCAGGCTAGGAACAGGTTTACCTGCATAGAAGATTTAGGATTATTGCACATATTCTCAGTAGTTGTCACTTATTAGCCCCTCTCAGCTCCCCATACATGGCACTGCTGCTTCTGACCAAAACTGCACATTTCCTTTGTAGTACCCACCATTGAAACATCCCTTCTATCAAACCTTTTCCCAGGTGTGGTTCTGATTTTAAGACAAATTTGCCTTTCCCCCAGGAAATGTCTGAAGTGACAGTACCCCATGAGACTGCAGACAAAACCATAACAGAATTCAAGGACAAATGTTTCAGAAACTCTTCTTTTTGTGCTATGAAGAAATTCAAAACAGATCACAACTGTACCTTCTTGTCTAAACATCCTAAATTTCCTGTGTTTGGTTTATTACAATACATCAGAGAAGGCAGAAAGTATTTATCTGTCAAATAACAAAAGTTTCTTATAAAAGCTAAACTATACTTTCAAATGTGATATTAAGTCTAATGGATTTTTGAGTTTTGTCAGGACATGTTCTGTTCAGTGGGGTAGGATGGCTCATGAATTTGACCATTTTCTTGGACAGGCTCACCACAGAAATTTTTCAGCTTAGATGAATTCTACACTTTCTGTTCTACCTTTGGGGAGAATGCAGCCCTTGTATGGCAACTTGCGCATGAAATGGTCCCCACGTGAATGGCTAAGATTGTCTCCTACCCTGTAACACATCCTAGCATAACTCTATTGAGTCTAGTCTAAAATTGGATGAATAACTTGCTGAGGCCTGGAGGGAATAGCATAATTATAGGTAAGTGGAATATATGAGTGTCCTTTAGCAATATTAGTCCTAATTTACAAAAAAAAAAAAAAGAAAAAGAGAGAAAAATCATTAAAGTATGTTTAACTAGTGAGAAAAACCTACACTTCATCTGGAAAATTAGCTCAAGAAACACATATTTCACTGCACAACATTATGGAATAAATCCAAGTATTTTGGAATATATGTAACATACTGAACAAGAATCCAGAATGAAGAATAATAAAGAATTTAGATATGTCAGTTTGGCCCCAGCCCTCCCCCCCCAAATAATCCCATTGTTTAGACTACTTGCACAATGACCTTACTGAAATCCTCTCAATTTTAAGTTCATGCTCCCTTCTACAATATTACTTCCTTCTATTTCCCCTTTGGATGAGAATGTTTGATATTTCCTGTTGTAAATAGATAGTTCAACAAACTGTATGATAAGCAATCTGTCATCTCTGCAAGCTGAAAGTACTGAAATTTAACAAAATCTAAAAGAATAAATCTACATTCTGCATTTAGTCCAAGTGCCTCATGCTTACAGAAAGGTGTGAGAGCTCTGGCCTATTCTTTTCTAGTTTTAACACAGATCAGTGCTTAGTCAGTGGGTTTTCACCCCTGTTTCACCTCTGGGAACTGACTCTGCAGGCCTATGAGCCTCCAGCTCTTCAGGACCTTCTTTAACATTGCAAGAATGTTTCCAGCAATGTGTGAATGAAGAATCCAAACTAATGAGGCAATTTAGTTTTAGACAGAGTTTTAAGACAAAAATGAAGTGAATGATATTAAGATCCCTTTGCTGATTTGCTAAAAAGTAATAGATTGGGAATAGTTACAGATTGCTTATTTGAATCAGCTGTTTCCACGAGATTTTAATCCAGTTCTTTCAAGAAAAATAGATATACACATTGTTATTCAGTTTTGATGACATTCACAAAGTAATGTGAAGTAAACAAATGAAGTAAACAAATACAAGAAGTTTTTTATGTGATTAAAAATGCAGAAAATGTAGGATTTGAAAGAGAAGGTAGGTGGCAAATGTGATGTTCAGTCAAGGGAAAAGGTTTAAATGTAGTATTGTTACACATGTACACTTTACTTTGCAGAATATACTAACTGACTCCACCAGTCAGCTATAAATATTGCCTGTAAATTATTTCCATTATGCTTGAAACAAAATCATAGTTATTTTACAATGGCTGTAGAGTCATAAAATGAAAGCAGAGCCTGCTGAGACCACTAACATGGTGCAATTGTTACTACAGAGCACAGAGAAGTTAAAACAGAAGTTCCTCAACCATTTACATTGCCTTCACATTGGTCTATGGTCCAGAAAAACAATGATGGCCATGGACCAGCAACCCCATTCTTTTCTTAAATTCAACAACGCTCATATTCACAGTTCATAGGATGTATGAGCAAGTAAATTATTTTTTTTTTTTCCTAGACTTGATTTACCTTTTTCCTGACTCTCAAGAACATGCTAACAGCTGTAAGTAGGAAAATGTCCTGCCTGGATATTACTGTCCGGCGGCATCAAAGGGACACTGTCAACCTGCAGTTGTTGATCTGAATATTAAGCACTCCTTTGCCTTCATGCAACATGTATGTGTGTATTTCACCGAAGGTCTTTCAGTGTGGTAGCACCTGTGGTACCGCAAGAAAATACCGCAGGCAATGTCTATTTGGTCAAACAGGACAGTACCCCACTTGCTTTTGTACCTCAGATCTAAAACTCAAATACTGCAATTCTGGTTGTCTTGCTCCTGTCTTCCTAAAATCCAACTGACACTTAGAAATGCAGCACTAGTTTTCCAAGGACAGTGGTAGATAAATGAGTGATATCCTTTAATAGAGTTTCTGAAGCCTCATTAAGCAATCTGCTGCAACCCCAGCTATCCTGGTGTTAGAGCATTTTTCCCATCTGCTAAGATAAATCTATTCACTGCAGACACTTATTTCCCCTCTGCCATTATGACCCATGTAGCTGCAGAGTGGCATCACTTCTCCCTTCAATCACTTTTCTCTAGACTTAGCAACTCCATTGCCTTGAATTTCCACAGAAGTTACATTTTAAATCACATTCTCGTGGCTCATCTCTGCGCTTCCTAATGCTGGTTCCCACCTTTCTGAATGCTCAATGCACAAAACTACGTGAAACTCTCCTCAGCACCGGCTGGAGCAGAACAATTATCTAACGGTTTTTTTTACTTCCAGGATGATGTTTGCCTTTTTCAAAAGAACAAAACATTGTTTTTTACTCCTATTCAGCTTGTGATCGACTATTAACTAGTTCCTCATCCTCATGGTAATGTGCAATGTTTAACCACAACCACAGCACATGATTTTAATTCCTTTTTAAATTGCACCATGTTTTGCTGAGTTTTGGAGGTCAAATGATATGTTTCCAACTTAAACGTGCATTACAGTCTGATTTAATGTGCACCAGCAAATTCCAGAAAGCTTCACCAATTCTATACACGGTACATATACTTTGCATGGAAGGCTTCACTAAAAAAGTCTCTAGCTGGCTTTGTTTCCTAACTCTAGTATTAAAATAATTTTTATCTTTTTTGTTTCTTTGTTTATGCCTGCGAATCTTTATGTGTAATATTAATCCTTTACTTAGCCCACAAGGAACTGGTATGTCCTTGTGTTTATTCCAAACAGGTACTTAATAAACAATAACTTACTAGGCAAAGCCTCAACAAAATAAATACTGCCTTCAATAGATTTAACTTTCCTTGGGTTATCCTGTGCAGGATGTTGACATGAAAACCCTGTTTTCTGCTTGATATAGAAGAGTAAGCTGGGGGACTCAAGTTCTTGCGAGTTCCCATCACTTTGAATGAGACACTAATGTAAATCATTCCAATTTTTAATAATGTGGTCATATGGAACTTGACTAGGTGTGTTTTGTTAAGATTTGGTAGCATAGGTAGGTCTAGTGTCTCACCTGCTCATTTTAAGCATTTTCCATAATTGTCACAACAGGAGTTTAGCATCCTAAAAGAGCAGCATCTAAATTCACAATACCAAACTAAGCCAAAGCACTGAGGGAGGGAATGGGTGGTACTACACTAACGTCTTAACAATAACAGTCTAGTTAATAGTTTCTAAAGACAAGACAATGTGCTTTTGCTGGTAGAAGATAATGTCTGTTCATGCAAATTCTTTCACATAGGGCACCTGTGAGTGGTATCTTTTGCTTACTCCTAAACTTCACCCATCTGTAATGGTGAAATGAAAGCTGAATTTTATTTTCCTTGGTAATATTCAGAGTTAGCAGCAGCAATGTCTCTTTGGCTAGTACAGATGAAGCAAGAAAACCTCTCCTCCTGCTACAACGAAGATATACTGCAGTCTCATTGTGTGACATTGGCTAGAAAATTGCTAAAAAGTGATACAGTCATATTCAACTGGGTTGGCTTCCCAGTTCACTGGGGAAGTGGGGATTGTTGCCTTACCTCTGCAAGGATGGTTATATCACAAGATAGCTAAACCAAGTGAGGCCTCCACACAGTTCAATTGGTAAGTCAGTAAAGTTGCACGAGGTTGCATCCCTAAAATGGAAACTGGCATGTTTCAAGCAGATTTATCATTACAGAAGTTTTTCTTCCACAATTAACTACATTTTTTTTTGCCATTGAGTGCAGACAAGTTCAAATCTTTTCTCTCAACAGTTTCTGTTCCTATATATCTCCAACCATCAAAGTCTCACTATTGATGTAGCATAATATTCCCTTAGCTGCTTAGTGAATTTTTTTACTGCTTGTTCACCATATAAAAAAGTATACTGCCATCCTGAGGTATACTCATGCCCCACTATTCCATTCATAGCATTTGTCTTCATTCTAGTGTCACCAAGAGCATGATGCACTTGCTCATTTAAGAACTGGCATTATTGTCTGCCTTAAGTGCAGGAAAAGCCACCTTTGCTTTACAAGAACATTGACATTATTGAAGGGACTGCTTTTTTTCTCAGGATTTAGGAAGCTGTCATAATCCACAGTGCAACAGGTACAACAGCCACTACAGAAAACGTCCCGCTGTGACCTAAGTAGAGAGCACATCCCTGGTGCAAAACCTCTGGTTTTGATGTACACAAGCGATGAATTGAAACTAATTATAAACTACAGAAATCCAGCTGCATTGGAATTGTGGAACACACACTGGGTTTGTTTTTTGGGGGTTGTTTTTTTAATCCTTGTCATATTAGGTCATTGATCTGCAACTAGTGAGATACTCAAACTCCTTCCACCCTTTGCAGAGCAATTAATGACCACTACCTCCAGGGCAAGACAGAGTGACAGCAGGCTGGGGCAGGTCATGTTCAAACAGGATGATGTGGCAAACAAATTCTTACTGCAAAGCACTGTTTGTTTGTAGCAAAACCCCCTAGGCTAGTATCCTCCTTCCATAAAAATTTAAATTTGCATTATGTATAAATGCAAACTTTACCTACAACAAACTTTTGAGACACAGAGTGAGGACTGGAGAAAGTCTTAATGCGCAATCTTCTTTTGTTTCACATTAATGTGAAGGATCATAAAGGATTAAAATACACAAAAGCCTATTGTTCCTGACCTGTGATCAGCCATAATCACCTGGCAATGAAGAAAATGTAATGATGTCAAGTTGGTTTCAAGTGCCAGGGCAGTGAGTACGCCTCCAGGAGTGTTTCACTCCAGACCAGGGTATGTTTCAGAAACCAGACTACAAGGATCAGCTGGACATGAAAAAACTGTCCTCCTTTGATATGGTCTTGAGCCAAAAAGCATGCCACCGTGTGTGTGTGTACTAATGCATCTATTAAGCTTTTTACAAATTAGATGCTGTTAAACTGCTATAATCAGCTGCAACCCTATCGAGTCTATATCTATTATATAAATTTTGTACACTGTAATACTCCTTTGTCAAATATTTTTTGGTTAGAAGTAGCTCTAACAATTTGGAAAATTTTATATAACCTAGAGAAGACACCTTCTGGGAGAAAAAAACCAAACTGAAATGTTGAAAAGCAGACAGGATGAAAACGTAAAATATTAGACCATAAGAATGATTCGGAGAAAACTCCAGGAACAAACTTGCCAACAAAGTTTTCCAAGTTGAGAAGCAGGTATTCTTTATTGCGGCGCCGGGAGACACGGGGGATAGCTCCTCCTAACGTGTGTCCCCTTACTGTTACAAAAGCTGCCCTTATATAGCCACTGGGCACACATACATATTCATGAGGCTACGGATGGATTATATCATTTTCTAGAAAGTGTCCTGCATGCGTACAGAAATGTGGTGATGGTCTCTGAGGGTCGTTTACTTCTTCCAACAATCTTCATCATTTCTGGCAGCCTTTGAAGCGTGCGCAGTAGAAGTTTATACAAACTTAATTGGCTCGTTAACACTGCAGACATAACTACCATCCTGTCCTTCCACTTATCAGTTGGTTTAACTGCAGCCCATCCTGGACACCTGCCATT
>WYDI02042511.1:0-21469 GCA_009867235.2 Psittacus erithacus
GGAAGCATTTTCTTACCAGAAGGGAGGTCAGACCCTGGAACAGGTTTTCTGGAGAGGTGGTCGATGCCCCCAGCCTGCCAGAGGTATTTGGACAATGCCCTTAACAACTTTTGGTCAGCCCTGGAGTGGTCTGGCGGTTGGACTAGGTGACTTGTACATCCCTTCCAATGGGAATAGTCTATTCTATTCCCTCTCCACTTACACTGAAGTTACCATCCCCTTTTGGAGCAGTATGTACCATGGAAGCATAAAAAATGACAATAAACCCCTTCACCTCAGGCACCTTCATCTCTCCCACATTGTTCTGACTTGCACTGTTAGCAAGGCAGCTCAGCTTAATGTCTCAGTAAAAAAACATTAACTTGTATAACCAGCAGATTACTGGCAAATTTAAATGTGTGCCAGAAGTTAAGTCTGTGATAAGGCTGTCTGATATATTCAGTACAGAACTTATTGTGTATGCATACAATTAATACAAACATGGTATATAACATGCAGAAAACAAAAAAGCTTCTAGAACATGCAAGGTTTGTGATTCTCATGTAGAAACGAGGCTTTTTGTTTCTTTAGAGTCACCTTTTACTATAGAGAACGTGATTTGTCTTTGTCAGCTATTGCATTCTGCAATCTTAAGATTTTTAAATACAGGAAACTTCAAAAATCTATTCTGTGTTTCTCTGGATTTAGGTTATCAGCCTGAAATAGGATTGATGCAGAATATTGAGTGTAAGTATTAAAGCCAGGATGAGCCTCTAGAAGATGATGACAGGCTTTCAACTACCTTGCAATAAATGAATCACTGGCTTCAGGATAAATACTAATGGCCATGGCTTTGCAAAACAGTTCATGAAAACACATGTAATAATTAAAGATGACTGTTAACAATGACCCTTGCTAACACAGATGTGTTAAGACTATGTTAAATATTAAAATGTGCACTGTTCCCATCATGCACCCATGACAGACAATGACCCTCATGCTAAAAGGAGCTTTACATGTGGCAATTATTATTAGGGCAGCATTTCTTAAAATGCAGATAGTAAAACATCAGGAAGCAGTTCAATAACGAAAACCAAGCTTCTCTCAGTACTAGGAATATATATGGCCCATTTCATAATCCATATGAGAAAGTGGAATAAAGTGTGAGAATTCAAATTAACATATATTTACAGAATGAAGCCTGATTTTCAGTTGGACATAAATCAAAACCATTTTGACAACTCTGTAGATGTCACTCCTGGGATTTTTCTTCCTCCCCAAAAGACCAGGTATCTGTTTCATTTTAAGAAGGTGAGAAATACCACAGTGAAGGGAAAAGTCGCTCTTGAGAAAATTTATAGGAGAATTTCTCAGGGGACATTTAACCTGTTAGCCTTTGGGTAGAAAGCTCTTTGGCCTACAGCTGTCAAAGAAAAAAAACCCAAACCACAACAAACAGAAGGAAAATACCTGTTTGTGGTGAATCTATCATTGTACTTTGTAAACCTACAGTGTAAGTGGAAAAAAACCAGACTGCAAATTGTGCCTGCTTCTTTATTTTCCCCTTCTATTATTAATGCTACGCTATTAAAATCCATTTGGGTAGTCCAAACAAGTCTTAATTTTTTAATGAAGAAATGAACTTGCCTTAGTGTTGTTGTGGTTTCAGCTGAACCCAGGACAAGTGGGAATACTTAACAGACCAATGATCAGTGGATATTCAAGCAGCATCAAAAATGTTAAATACGCATACAGATTGTTGCAAGAATATTTGAAATAGATTCCAACTCTCAGAAATTTGCCAGGTACATCAGTTTTAAGTACTATTAAATCACTTCTGAGCATTGGTCTAAAAATAGATGCAGCAAATGATTCTATAGTGCTGTGAGATTTAGAATTTAGAATTTCATAAAAGGGCAAGAAGTTGATGGACTATGTCAAAAAACATTAACTTCTAGCAATGCCCCTATACTGAAATCCATGTGAAATCAACACTGCTCACAGATAGGACACTTATAAACTAGGCAGACAAGTTGAAGATTGAAAAAGCTTCAAAACAGAACAGCTTACGTTTTCACAAACTGTGCCTCTCAGGAGAGCACTGAGGGGAAAATTCTTGCTATGCATATTTCTCTTTTGTGTATGATAACTACGTTACCTGGGATTTTGAGAAATAAAACAGTGTTGCTGAATGAAAAAAGGCAAACACTGCTTACTTGTAAACTGCTAACATTACTAAAACACAGGATATTAAATTGATTACTTGGTCTCTGTTTTGTCTTCCTATGTGCACAGTGTAATGTTTAAAGTCAAAACTAGTTTTTTTACTTTTCAAAACCTTGTTTTTCAATTCTTGAATTAAGAAGAGTCAGAAGTTACCTAAAATATCCCATTAAAATGGGCAGGAAAACCAGAAACAGACTCCAAATACACTCTTCACCACACAGCATAAAAAATCATGGTCACAGCTTCATATTTAATGTGGAATCACTTTAAGTATACAGTATTTCAAAAGATCCAGAAACTGGTTAAGAGTTAAAAGCCAGTAGAACAAAAATACAGGAAATCCAAAATACCTCTTTGACCTTTTTAATCCTAAATTTTAGGGTCACGTGCCTGAATAGAAAGGTTTGATTTATGAGGAAAGAAACTTTGGTATGGAGCTGAACTAGCCACATGAATAGCACCTGTAGCTTTCGAAATAAATAGTAATGGCTAACTAGATACCACAGCAGCAAGATACCCTCTTAAGGACTAAGAAAAAGCACATGCTTTGGGCTATGCATGAAGGCTAGGCAACAGAAACTAGTAATTTTAAAGTAACTAAGTATTTCTGCTTTCTAGATTTCTGAAGCAGACATCAGGAATCTTTCCTGCGATGAGAAATCTTTCCTTTTATTTGCTAAAGACTAATAATGAATCCCCTAAAAATTGCACTCTGGTGCTTGAAGAACACTGTATTAATTCCTTTAAGTCCTTAGACTTCCTCTATTTTGCTGAAATATTGTATTTTTATTCCACAGGCCCATGCTGTTAGCAGTAAGTGTTGCTAACAGAAATATCCCCCCTACTCCATTTATTAAAAAGGTCAAAGATAAATTCGACCTCAAAACGGAACAAAAGTTTTTTTTAATAAATTGTACCACAAATAACAAATGATTTTTGTAATGTGTGATATTTAACTACAGCCATTGATAAAGTAGTTACAGGAATGTTAGTCTATATTAATCCGTGTTTTATGGGTTTACAACAAAGCATATTACACATTGAAGAGAATGAGTGAAACTTTAGTTTCCAGTGTATAATGCATTTTAGTAATTTAATAAATTTTAGTTCCTATTTGTGTATTCCACTGTAGTGCTGTGACAACAAATCACACCTGTGTACCAGAGCATACATCAACAGTATGATGTAACTTTACTTACACCACTGCTATATTTAGCTTTTTGAAAGAGACATAAGCATACACTATGGCCACATCAAATAATTTTCTGGGTTTTTTCTTGGATAACCTTCACTTTTTCAGTAATACTTCACTTTTAAAATTTGAATTATTAAAAAAAAGAGAAAAAAAATCACAGAAAGTTCATACAGGAATAGCTATAAGGAATAACCTCACAGGCACTGATATGACAAACATTTATTTTAAGGGCTGAGAGGCATTAATATCAGATTGACAAAGTTGACTGAAAAGAACAACTAACTTTGTCTAAATGGGAAATGCCCACTTCTGCTTGTACGCTGAGAAAAGAAATTCAGAAAGTTATTTATTTTGGCCTTGCTATATCACAAAGTCAATCATACAAAGACCTACGCATTTAACCTAAAATTATAGTTTTAAAAGCCCTTCTATGAGAAACATCATGCAAAACTTCGATCAATTATGCAGCTGCTTTAAAGCTGTTGAAAGACCATACTGTATATATTAGCTTTTATACTGCTAATGCACAACTAACAGCAAACTTGATTAGATTAACACAAATATGTCTTAATTACACCATTATATCACACTAAGGAGACAAATGCCACAAGATGGGCAAAAACATTGAATTCTGAGCACTAAAATGGCAGGATAATTGTGTTGTAACCCCCTTCACATTTAGAAAAAGCCATAATCCTGCAGTCTCACTTTACAAAAAAAGTTTTGTAAAATATTGACTGGGAAGAGAACAGTTTATACCATCTAACACAAAGTAACTTATACAACTAGTGTCAAAGGCAAACAAAAAGACTTCTAAATAAAAAGTTAAAATACACATAGCAAGAGAAGCACAAATGCTGCATTAAATACAGTTGAGAAGACAATGCACTTGTTAATAAAAAAGACCAAAAAAAAAAGAAATTACTAAAATCAGCAACACATTTAAAGAAAACGCCGTGAGGGAAAACTATTTTTTCTAAAATAATATAGTTTCCATTTGCAGTCTTTCCATCCATAATTTGTCTGGTACAGTACATCCATTAAAATATTTAGAATGTCACTGAAGAGCTAGGTTGTTCTCTTCCAAATTTAACTCACAGGTTGGTTTTGGATGTTTTAAACAGACATTATTATGAATGAAGTAAAAGCAAGGCAACAAATGGACTTTTTATCACCTTCCAATCCTAGCACTGATAACAAGCTTTCTTAAAAGTTATCATAATCTTTCTTGTCTTTTTTCCCCTCTGCTTCAAATCCATCAACCCCATCACTGTCCCTTCTCCTTTTACGATTATTATGGATGTTGAAGCGTTGATTCATCTGTGGTAACGGATCCATTCCTAAAACTTTGTGTATTTGACGGAATGCAAGGAGTCTCAGAGCAAACTAGAAAAAAGGTATAAAGAAGATATTTCTCTTAAGAAACAAAGGTCAATCTTGAGTACTTTGTCAAACACTTAATCAAGAAAATTAGCGGTCTAGATATTATCCTTAGCTCTCATTATCCCCTCTTCCTTCCTACAACAAAGTCAACACTATAAAATGTGTTATGTCACATTTGCTGCTTCTGTAAAAAGCACATCATCTTAGCATAAAAATACTGTGTTTTAGCTACTGGACTTGAACTGAAGCAGCCAAAGCTTGTCAAACACCCAATTACACATTAGTAATCTTTAGCAAAAGGATCCAATGAAGAGATAGGGGCAGTAACCCGGTAAGCTGCAAGTGTGAGTGGTCAATACTGTAAGTGGATACAATAAATGAAAACGTGTAAGTTTAATGAAAGATTAAACTTACACATTTACCTATAAAATACTAAAAGCCAATGTAACTTTAATAACATACTGTTGTAGAGTGAGCATCTTTACAGTTATATACAGATGGGAGTGCTTCAAACTTTTAATGAAAATATGTTAATTATAGCAGAGAAATGAACATGATCATAGATCTTCCATTGTGGCATGTTCACTGCTTAGTAAGGCACTGGTAAGACCGAACTGTATTCCAAGAAAGTAGAATTTTATGTCTACCAAATAGCTCTATTTAACAAACAAAACCAAATTACATGTAAAAAACACCCCCAAAAGCTGCCATCATATTTAGTTACATCACACATATGTTTCCTTACCTGTGCACTTGAAGTAATATCCTCTCGTTGCTGATCTGTCATTATAGCAAGTGTGTCAAAAGGATCCTTTTCACAAGGGTCTAGAAGGCCAGGACCACCTACAATGGTTAGGCTAATTAGTAGCAGATCTCTACATTATTTCAACCAAGATTACAGATTTTGCATCAGTCAAGTGTAAGTGAACAGACACTGATCAAATGCAACTTGCCTTTAAGGATGATTCCTGAAGATATACACTCAAACACTCTTCTCAGTGCATCCCCAGGACTCTGTGGCCCCGTGGCGCTGCTAATTGCTTTTTCCACAAGCAGCTCCATAGCCTAGACCAACAATAAGAAAATTCAGCCAATTTAGAAGACAGATTAAACAGAAAAAAGCTGCTATGTTGTTCAGTAATTTTGAATCCATAATTTTGAAGAACATTACACTTCATAGAGCACTTTCAGTTAAATGGAGAAAAACCCCAGATATTTTGTAAGTAGTTCATATATTTATACATAAATACATATATAAATATTTTATAAAAATTAAGATGGTGTAAGATTAACACTGAGTACTGATACTGATGCTTCTTCTCTTCAGAAGTTGTTCAAAAGTTCTATAGGAATGGTCACAGCAGCAGCATACATATGCAGGTAGACAACTTGTCTGACCATTTTTTGAGACCATAAAGCATGCTGGGTTACAGGAATCTGTTAATCACATGAATAAACAGCACACAGTGAATCTAATGAAATTAAGAAGACACTCTTCTACAACAGTACAGAAATTTAAAGCATTAAAAATTCAGTGATAATTCCATGTTTAAGTGCTTACTAGCTCTTCAGTTTAGCAAAACTGAAGTTCACAGCAAGTTTTCTCCTGGATATCGGCCTAACACCACCACAAATGCTAAACAAGTGTGTGTAAAAAACCCTTGATGATAAACAAGTTTTCTGAAATTTATACATCATTTGGTATTGGTTAAAATGATTTAAATTATTAACTGTATTTTAAACATTTTTCCTGTGAGTATTTCCATTGTTTATTTTTATTAGACACTATTTTTTGTCCAGAAAAATATACAGAAAATACTTGCAAAAGTGAAGAACTGCTCTCCTTGCTTCTTTTTCAATATTAAATGGCTGTTTCAATACCACCCTTTTTGCAAGCTCAGCTCTCAAACCGAGTGTCTCTCGTTTTTTTGATAGGGGTTTTTTGTTTGGAGTTGTTTGGTTGTTTTTTATTTTTGGTCCTCCCCCTCTACACCAAGTTACAGTTGTTTAAATGTTGCCTTTTATTTTTACTTTCCAGGAGTAAATGCCTATTCTGATACATGCGAGTAACTATAGGCAGTGATGATTACAATCTTTCACTAAGGGTGCCTTTTCCTTTCTGTTTTAGCTCCATTTAACTCACAAGTTTAAATTCTTGAGCCCAGTATTTCTATACTCCAACTGTATCACTCAGGATTTAGCAACAGTAATTCAGTTAATTTCAAGTTTGAAGCAAAATGCAGCAGGAAAGAAAAAAAGCAGATCATGTTTTTGCATTTATTCAAGTCTAGCTCTTTTGGATCTTCATAAAATACACAAAAGTCTACAATTTAATCCTATGAAAATGTGAATTATGATGCCCTGGTGTTTATGCACATGAACGACTGGCTTTCAAGTTCGAAAAATCAACCTTCTAACTTGTTCCTTCTAACTTGTAGGAACTTGAGAAAATTCTTCTAATTTAGTTTCTATTTTTAGGTACATAAAGCGGATGTTACTAACATCCATATTCAGACTTGCTAACAACTTCTATTTGTACAACTACTTGGGTTTTTTTCTAACAGCTCTGGCATATCTGGGTTGTAACAGGCTTCAGCATACAGATTAGGAGAAGTTCTGTATCCAGAAAAATGTATTTCATCAATCTATGAAATGCCACCTGTAACTGGCAGAAATGACATATATTTAAAATCACCATTTTCTTTTCATTCTGCCATTGTTTTTATCAATAAGAGTTTGTCAATGGGCCAAAAGAACAGCTGACTACACAGACTTCAGTGTTCACCCTTGTCACTGACAGTGCATCAGGTACCAGACACAAATCAGGAATCATTTCAGAGAGAAATGAGCCACAGGTAGGCCCAACATGCTACTTCATAACTCCCTTCCCTTCTGGACATGCCTTAGACGAGATAACGTGAGAAGTAATATTGTTCTTTATCTATGTGCCTGCTATGTGCTGCAGTAGTTCTAAGGATGCTTTTCTAAAAGCATGCCAGGATTTATTCCTTGGCAACTCAGTATCACAGTGATATTAAGAGGGCACTTACATACTTCTTAGCTTCTTTTGCTATATTTGTACAGTGCACCTTTAATGAAACACAGCACAGAAAGCGGCTTTTACTTTAAGCATTTAAAACAACCCAGCATAACTGCTTCACATTTTTATCAGAAGCAATATGTCCTATCAGAAATAGTTTAATAAAACTGCCTACAAGCTTAGTGCAGTTACAAAACATTTTTCACTGAAATAATGCCAACTGCTCAAATGCTCTTGACAATGTCAGCACTCTTTCTTTTGAAACTGAAAAGGAAGCAGCACAGTGCAACAGGGCTTGGCCTGTGAAACAGAACAGTTAGAGCTAAGTTTACTTCTACACCATACACACAAGCTCCAGGTATTTTGTTTCACAATAACACTGTCCAGTCCACACACTGAACATCTGTTAATGTTTTGAGCACAAGCTGCTCTCCTGAAGAGCATCATTTAAGATAGCCAATGCAAAAGGAATGCTCCAAGAATGCTCGGCTGCAGAATTAAAAGAGGTAATCCAGTACAACCTAGAGATTCAAGTAATACTGAATATATATTAGTAATGCTAATGGTCACACATCGCAGACTGTACTGAAGTACTGTGGTATTTCATCTTGCAGAAGATACATATTAATGATCATAGGAATTATTGTGATTTATTCTTTCAATTAGCCTTTCTGTTATCCCACATTAAATGACTTCAAATGTGTTTCAGTAGACTCCTAGCAATTTAAGAGCGGGCAGTTACAAAAAAATAGATTTCTTCATACAGGGTAGAGGAAAAAAAATGCTAAAATCTAGAATAAGAATGCTACTCACAAAGAATACAAAAGAATGAGAAAATTTCTTTTGGGAAAAACAACAACAACAAAAAATCCAGCTCCAAATAACAAAACCTCAGAAAATTAATTTCTTAGAGGGAATCTGGATTATTTGTTGGGGAAAAACTACCAACCAAACAAAATCCAAACAAAACCCTATGTTACTTCATGAAAAAGTCTACACTGAAAACCTGTAGTAATACTACCCTGTACTTTACTTGCAGTACTATGTGTACTAAAAAGACCCATTCAAAAGAACATTACTCACCCAGCTTGGAAAATCAGACCAAGTTGGAACACGCTGACAGAGGTCACGAAGAATACGTATGATAATCACACAGGACTGCAGACCATTAGCTCTAGCCTTGAGGGCAATACAAAATCAAATTAATTAATCCCAGTACCTACAGCAAGTAGGACTTGTTGAAAGACTAAAACACCACTGTTCAATGGAAGCTCAGATACAAGATTGAAACAAATCACTCTACAACTTTATTCCATGAGCTGCCATTTACAGCAGTATTTTACACAGGGTTAGTAATTTAAGGTGGTAGCAGTCAAAGTGCACAGGTTATACAAGAATAACATTTCTTGATCCCCTGTACACTTTTGACCTATGTTCATTTGTAACAATAAATACAGTATCTTTCTATATTAGAAATAAAAAGGATAAAGTAAAGATCTAAGAAATAGGTATAGAGACTGAAAGGTCAAGGGAACCTGTTTGGTTTCTTTATTGTGCCTTTGCCAGAAGGCAAAGTCACTAAACCAAACAGTTGCTTCTCACCTTTCATTCCCTACACTTAATGCAATTAAAGAAATAGGAAAAAAAGTCTTAAGTCTGAACACAAAGCTTTAAACACATATTCCATTATTTAAAGCAAAGTTACTCTGCAGCCTTATGGAATATATAACAAATATACAACATATGATCACCCCAAGCGAGTCAAGCTTTCAACATCGCCTTCTCAATGACCAGAAAAAAAAAAATCATGTCAAATGAGCAATAACTGCATAAAGCAGTTCCTTCATACTTGACCTTCTACATTTAAATTTAGGGACCAGAAAAAGTATTATTAGCATGAACAATGCTGAGTGTTTTCACACAGTTAAAACATTTATATTGCAACTGAACTAATCTCTCATAAGGCTACAAGAAGAAAGTAAAATGATGTTCCGAACCTGGAACCACTTAGCGTGGCGTAGAGCAGCCAGAGCGTCAAGGCATTTTTGCCTGTCCAAGACGTCCGGTGGGTCTTTCACCATACCCGAGGTTACATCTAAAATGGATTGAATTGGCAAAATGCAGTGAGGAATGGGTGTTTGACCAGGTGAGCAAGACACTTCCTCAACGTAGCTTCAATGTCACACATGCCATTTAAAGTTTAAACCCTCGAACAACAAATGTAAATGCTCAACAAAAGCCATTCAATTAGGATTAGGGCATCTATCTGGTATAAAGATCAAGAGCATAGTATACTTTAGCTCTGAGGTTATTTTCAAATGCACTGCAGATTACGCAATGCATAGTATTTCTTTGTTTAAGCTAACATTGGGAAAACGCATACCCCCTAAAATTAAATACTGAAGGAAGGATGGTTGGACACAGTGCACCAGCACGGAGAACACAAGACAGAAGGAACACAAAAATCCACTTTAACCAAGTAGAAACATTCAAACTTAAGTTTCTTGCAAATTTTAATGGTCTTCTGTTATGTGGGACCTATTCTTAAAAGAAAAACTAAGAATAACAAACCTTAAAAGTGCTAGATGATTAGCAATGATGTTATTTTTACCATACCTTAAACCTGAAATTATTTTGCTTTAAAAACCTGACTAAAAAAAAGTGAAATGCTCTTCGATATTACTGATTTATAATACTTTCTAGGACCCTTTCCTTACTTATAGATGAAATTCCTCAACCCATAATATATGCGCTCCAGTATCATTTAGGATGCAAGGAAAGTTCTGAAAAGGGACTGCTTTAAAATTCAGCAAAAAAAGAAAAGGGTTAAAAAAAAAAAATAATGAAAAAGCATAATGTCTTAAAGAAAATAGAGCAGATGTTGTATATCTAAGTATACAGAAAAGAATTTAATTGCCAAACTGACTGCTTTGTTACCAAAAAGGATGAGACTACAGGCCCTTTTGGAAGTGGTTTAATCAATGGAACTGGAACCACTGAACAAAGTGAAATGGTACCCTCGGGCTACTTCAAAATTGTACAGATATAATGCAGTGATCAGCTTTCAATCTTTGATTTACTGATTCTGGTAATGGCTATTGTGACCAGTAACAAAGTATATTGGTAGCGTAACTGGTGATACACAGGATAATTTTTTAAATTTGAGGAGTTGGTTGTACTGAACAATACAATTTAGTCCAGCAAGATACAAATTTAGGCAGGTCAGAGAATAAAAAAAATTTAAGAATACTGAGACTCATGAAACATGCCTGAAATGAGATTAGGGTTGCTGCAGAAAGACAGCTCTGAAACCACCAATTTTTACACAAATGTAGAATAAGTAGTAGGACAGTTTACAGAGAGCTAAAAAGCCATGAATGAACATGGTACAACTTTGCAACACAATAATTAAACTTAATATGAAGTACTGCATTCAGATTTCAGCATTTTTTTTACAGGATAGTCCCATTGCTCTGCACAGGGCTGAAAGGGGGAGGATTTTAAAATATGAACAAAGCTGAGAAGAACACAGATATCTTCTCACACAGATGTTCACACTTATGGACTATATGTTAAAGTGGAGAGATGAAAATTTGCACTTAACAAGTCATTTACAGAGCAAATGAAGACACTTAAAGTGGTATTTCCCTTTAAACAAAACAAAACAAAACCTTAAACCTGTACAAGGGAGGTGCCAGGTAAGATAACTGATGAAACAAGTACAATCTGGGTATAGGAGACAAGGAGTACATTTAGAGAAAACCCACAGCAGGAAAAAAGTGGCAAAGTAAGGTTGAGAAATGAAAAACAAAAATGGGCCTAGTAGCCTCATCATCATTATCATCATTATCATCTAATGGTTTGGGTTGGAAGGGACCTTAAAGATCATCTAGTTCCAACCTCCTGCCATGGGCAGCCAATTATTTACATCATCATCCATAATTTACATTCTTCTAAAACTAATATGCAAATAGGTGACACTGTGCAAACTTTCAGCGCAATAATTAATTCCATAATTTGAAAGTCCAATTACCTCTAGCTCTGAAAAACTTAAATTTGGAAAATGATTTTACTAAAAAGAGCTACAGTTTAAATGCACATAAAAGAATCTTACTCTGTGCTGGAAATGTTCATCTAAAATGTGAGACTAAATAGATACCATAAGAATACCTTTGAAACTTAAAACAGACTTTGGAAGTCAGAAGTTGCCAAGGCACCTATTGCACTGAGAATACATTGACTGAAAAAATTAATCAAGGAAACTCTTAATATTTAATCTGTGGATTTTTGCATCTGTTTCACATTTCAGGATTAACCCCTTAAAGACTATTTAACTAAATTCAGATGCCTAACCTACCACCCTGTTAAGCTAAGACAAGAAACTGAATTAATTTATAAAACACAAGCGCAAATTCTTACTCTGTATAACTTATTACTAGCCTAAATATAAGGGGTTAATCTTCAGTTAGACATGCTGTGTCCACACTACCTCTTCATTAAAAGTTAACAGGTATTTCAATTTCAGTAAATTTTATTATGTGAAATACATTTTACCCAGTCAACTATTTCAAGACTAGTGTGAACACTGCTTAATTCTAGGAGAGAGACAAAGACAAAAAGGAGGAAAAAAAAAAAAAGAAAATAAAAACAAAACACAAAGTAACAGCAGATGCTAGGACTATGCATCCAAACCCCCTCCTTTGTAAAGCATGGCAGGTGTGACACTGAGCTTTAGAAAACCTTGGTCAAAAATCCTTCCGATGTCTTGGCAGCAACCCCTGACAGGAATCAAGTCCCTCTGCTAGAAGGCTTTGGACCGGGGCTGTTAGCTAAGGATAAAAGAAGACACACGCGCACACATATATGTGTTTGTAAGTATGTACACTTTGCTGAAGGGAAGACTCCATCCGCAGCAGGGGTTAGAGTACTTTGAAGATATCAGATTTGGCAAACTGTCAAACGCACAATACTGTAAGAAACAGTAGCTATGCGGTTAACAATTTTATTTCACTGCGTTGTTTTTAGCCTTTTCTCATGTAATGGGATTATTATACATCAAACATGATTCTACTCCATGTGCAAGTCTCAGTCTCATCTTTACTCAAACTTGTTCTTCCGGTAAAGCCTTCCTTACACCTGAACTAGCTCCCCAAGCGGGCTAAAAAAAAAATGGAAACTTTAAATCATTGTAAGACACAGAGCATGAGAAGCTGCAGTAAGAAAAAACACAAACACATACTGTTACTTTGCAGCAGATAAGCAGCAGTCTTCACAATAACGCCTTCTTTGCTGCAGTAATTTGCAGTTCAGTCTTCTATTAGCTGTAGTTTCAAAGTTAACTTTTCTGTACATCCATTTTATACTGCTCAGTGTCTTGAAGAGAAATCTAACTTGATTTTGTTTGCCTAGAGGCAGTACTGCATTCAGCAGTGAATAAACTCACAATGATCATTTTAACTCAAGTGTGGGTCAGACAAAAATAGAGATTTGTTTCCTTTAGGTGGCATAAATTGAGGGATTAATGGTAGTAATTTGAAATTTATTTTATTTTTAGTAGACATCACAGAATTTTAGGCCAGAAACTACCTAAATGAAATTGAGTACTGTGGCAGAAATCAGTATTGACTGCACTTTTGCACAGTACATTAGGAAATAAACATGGTGTTTAAGGTTAACTTAATTTCATGGATAATCTAATTTAATGATAAAATCTTTTATGTTAAAGTAGTCTTTATAAATTTAAATGTGATGTTGGGTTCGGCACAGGCAAACCAAGAGTCTTGTTACAATTAAGATTGTCAAAAAAACAAGTAAATTCGGTTGAGCGTGACAGTACATGTACAAAGCCTTTACAGCTAGTAATAATATGCACAGCTTAAAAATCACGTAACAAAACACTCTTTATGACTCTTCAGAAGTCATCCAAGTGAGAGAATGCAGCTTGAAATTTTTCTGCCTCATTATGTAGGATGACTTTGTTAACACAGCTTGCTTACAATGCACTAGTCACAGCTACAGGACATTTATTAATAAAATATAGAAACCTCAAGTATTTTAGAGGACATGTAATGAGATGAAATAAAAAAAACCAACCTCTGTGACTTATAAATACGTATATACACAAGCACATGTATACATACACACATACAATTTTTTTTAACTTGCATATAAGAAGTGTTAAGATAGTCTCAGACTTCCTATTTGTAGGTTCACTGTCAAACACCAGAACCCTGTTTGCCATGATCTATTTCTACTATGAAAATACAGAATTAAAAGGAAACAAAAGTTAATTTTATCTGACCCGTAAACAAAAAGAACCAGTGTACTGCAGACACTAATCATGCTTGTTGGCTTAAAAGCTTTTGGAGCTTTGAAAGTGTTACAGAACAGACCCTAAAGCAACACTGCTGGCACCAGAGAAACTGTGGATTTCAGAAATGTAAATTGATTTACAAGCTCCACCTTTCTGCTTCAGCTCAACGACAAAGCCATTTCTTATTGTACTAGTCTGGGTTTGCCAGTTGGATAGAAGACTGATTGTAATACCAGGAGCCTAAATATACTCAAAAAGCACTCCAGACCAAAAAGCAACCTCAGAGAGCTGGAAAAAATCACACTGTCTTTTAAAGTTAGAAGCACTGTTACCATCAAAAATATTACAAAAGTGCATTTTAAGTGGTGCTCCTGTTTGGAACATGTGATGGTAATACTGATCCAGTTTAAACCCCAAAACCTGTGATTTGGTTTCTAAAACCGTACAATCTTTCTCTTTGGGCAAGACTGCTCTAGAAAGCCAGTTTATAGCCACTTGCTATAAAATACTTAGTTTTCCACATAATTTCAAAAGAAGGGAAAAAACAGTTAAATTTGTACCTTTTCCAGAAAGCTGAGGTTGGACATGAAGTTAGAAATTTTAAAAATTAAATAAACTCATCATATAAGCATTTATTTTAACCAACTGTTCTCTACCAAGACTCATTGAAAAACAAGGTTTCGACCAAATACATGTGCCAGCATGTTGCCTTCCAGGACCTTAATGCCATCTTAAGCAGTATATATAAAACAAAACCAAAAAAAAAAAAAAAAAAGAAAAAAGAAAAAAAAAAAAAAAAAAGAAAGGGGGTGAGAAAGAAGTAACATCTTTAACAACTTCCCAACCTCCATCCCTCATGTTCTCTTCCCGAATGACTGGAGATGTCAGTGTGATAGTAACTTGCATTTTGGGTTCCACACACGAATTTAAAATTATTGCTGCCTCTGGGACTGCACACTTGATATCGTATTTCTCAGGACTTATTACCTAAATATTGAGAAACAGAAACTTCTGTTAGCTTGTGGCTAATAAAAACATGGGGAAGAAAATGGATTTCAACACAGCCTTTTTAACAGAAAAACAAAACCATGATGTAATTACGTGAAGCAGATACCTCTCTATTCAAAGAAACCAGAGTGTACACAATTAGACATATATATGGACTTGCATACTATTTCCAAATCATTAATAAAAATACAGCACCAGCATGCAAAAGAAAAAAACCAAGAAACTACCCAGAAAAGAAATTCATAGACAAGTAAGTTACACAACAAGAACCTTGACAGTGCCTGAGATAAAGAAAAACCTCAGTGCCACTTAAAATGTCAGCTGGATATGTTTCTCATTGGAACATAGGAGCCTTTAAAAAGCACGAAGATGCAGTGGCTGTTCTTCAAGCTCGCAGTTACAGCATGGGTACTGCTAGGTACATTCTATCCTTGGCTGTCACAACATGCTAAGAACAAAGGACAAGACAAACGCGAGGGAGAAATATGTAAGACTAACTAACAAGGTAGTGATTCTGAATTGCTTCTTGCAACTAGATTTAATCGTTCTAAATACTCCCAAAAGGAAGCTGTAGACACGTCAGTCACATTCTTCCACAAACTAGAGGGACAAGTAACTTCTCTGCGAAGCCAGACCAAGACACGCATTTCTTAAGATTTTTTTCTGTTCTTAACAAGAATTAAGCCAAGCTTATTCTCTAATGATCCTGCTAAAGCTTCTACCATGCCACAGATACTGACAAACAATTTACCAGGTGATACTGAAATACTAATGCTGTGACAAGCATTCTATAACGATGGTGAACACATTTTGTCCAGCAGAGAACAGAGACTTTATTCTGTACTTCCACTTCTGGTGGAAATACAGCAAATGGTTTATATTACCTCTCATGAATGGTCTAAGTACTTTAAGTACTTTTTTTATTTTATTTTTTTTCTTTTAGATTTTTTTTTTCAAATAGCCGAATTAGAACAAAACAAAAAAAACAAACTACAAACAAACCACACAAGACTTAGGTAACTAACTGTGGAAACACAAGCCGCTGACACCAACTGGAAACAAGATATGAGAACAAACAGACTGGCATTAATGGACAATTTTGACTTTCAGGCAACAAGCTTCCTGTAACGCTGGCCAAATTACCTTTATTGCTGCTTGTAAATGGGTAACAGTCTTTCTTCTGTTAATTTTTATTTCCCAATTACATGAAATCTATTAAATGATGGTTGATACTACACCACTAGCATACACACCTAGATACTTGTATAGACACAATATACAGAAAGCCAAACGTGCAGCATAGTCCCTAAATTCAGATGGAAACACTCAGAAAATGGAAAGAAACTAAACCTGAGCTATGAAATGTGGCACAGTAAGCCCTGGAAACATTTGAGTTGCAGACTGGTTTTTACAGTATCTTTACAAAAACTCCAAATCCGAAAATCTGAATTCTACTTACTGCAAGTTGTTTGGGAAGGCTTTCAGCAATACGACTGAGTAATGTCTTTGAAGGCTTCTCAGCACACAACAAAACAAGATTGACATTTCGGTCTCCACGGAGCAGCAAACCTTTAGCCAAAACGCCTACTCGTAAAACTCCTTTCAAAGCTCTGTGAATTACAGTTAAAAGTTGCATTTAAAATAATAAGAAAATCTTAAAACTAATCCTGAAAGTAGAAAAGTGAGATAAAATCAGACTATTCCACATACTTCTGAGGTCATAGTGACATATACCATATCAAAACCCAAAGAGAAGCACTGATAACAGTGTAAGGAAAAACTTCAGAAAAAAATGATAAAATTCTTAAAAAGTAAAAACAAGAATACCTGTCCTTACTGCCGTCCTTTTTGTCATCTCCCTCTTTGTTCTTGCTTTTTTCGTGATCAGTCATGTTGTCAGAAACAAGTTTTAAAGCACGCTCAGTAATAGAAACAATTTTCTGGACTGCCTGAAGTTCCTCCTCTGTTGGATATATAGCAGCATGTTTGGTCATCACATAGCGGTCATCAGAGGAGTCAGGGCGGCGAAGAGGCTAAAGAGATAGATGAAAATACATGTTTCTGAAATCTGGGTGTACTTCCAAGTTCACAACTGATAAATGAATAAAAAGCAATTGTGGCTAAACAACTGAACATTCAAACCTCAAATCACTGAAATGTAACAAAACATGAACTGGTGTCCTTAACATTTTTCACTGATCACAATCAATCACTGCTGAAAAAACACTAAATGTAACAAATTTAACAACCCCAACGCATCTCCCCAACACAAATACCTATTAGCTGTTTATCAACTGGGAAATACTTGCATATTGCTGCAGAATAAAGTATCCATGATAGCGTAATTCAAATAGGAAGGGACCTCAGGAGGTCCTCACCTCCTCTGCAACCAGGGCTAGCTATAAAACCACATCATGTTGCTCAGGGCTTCATCCAGTTGGTTCTTGAAAACTGCCAGAGATAGAGGCTGCACAATGTTCATGTGGAGAAAAAAAAATTATTTCCTGTACTCAATCTGAGCCTCTTTTGTGTCAGCTTAAGCTGGTTGTATCTCACCCTCTCATGACTGTAAAGAGCCTGGCTCCATTGTCTTTGTAAGGCACAGATATTAGAAAGCTATTATGGCCCACTGAAGCTCTCTCTTCTCCAGGCTGAAGAAGCAGAAGCTCAGATCCCTCAGTCTCTTCTCATAGAGCACACACTCCAGACCCCTGACCATCCTGATAGACCCATAATTTTGTGTACTGGAAAGCCCCAAACTGAATATAGCATTGCAGGCTGGGTCTAACAAAAGCTGACTTCCCTTCATCTACTGATTATGCTCCTGATAATAAATTCCAGGATGTTGCTGGCCTTCACTGCCACCAGGGCACACTGTTGACCCACGTTCAGCCTGCTACCTATCAAGATCCTCAGACCCTTTTCAGCATGGCTGGTACCCAGTTTGTCACTCCCCAGCCTGTTGCTACTTCCAAGCCTGTTACCAGCACAAGAGGTTATTCCTTCTAAAGTGCAGCATTAGACACTTGTCCTTGCAGAACTCTGTAAAGTTCCTGTTAGTCTATTCTTTCAGTCTGCCTCGGTCCCTCTGGTTGGCTGCTCTTCCCTCAAAGGTATGAACTATTCTCTCCACCCCAAAATGATTCAGTTGCATGCCAGCTCCAAACGTTATAAGCATGTACTCACTCCATCACCTTTCAATCACTGATAAAGTGCTAATGAGAAAAAGGCCAGGATAAAACCCATATACTACTGCACTTGTTACTGACTTCCAGGTAGAGTATGACACACCACTAGCCCTTACCCTCTGAGACTGAGAATCCAAGCACTTTTTATCCATACATTTGTCCACAGTTAGATTAATAATATTGTATAATGCAACTGAAGAAACAGTATTTGTCTTGAAGGCATCCTTTTGTAATATCAGTGGACTTATTTTGGAAGACAAGTCCGCCTACACAGTTTCATTAGCACATAATTTTTTCTTCACTTTTCCAAATCCTCTATTAGAGAAACAATGGAGACAATGGAAGTAGCACTGAAAAATTTATAGCTTCTAACTATGCTTGCTGGTAAGTATGATTTTGTGTTTTTCTTCAAGTTAAGAAACTCACAGCTGGTCCTTGGGGCTGTGGAGGCATTCCTGGCCTAACTCCCAGCAGGCCTAGAGGACCAGGAGGACCATGAGGATATCCTCCATCTGGCATTCTCCGACGGTCATCCCAGTGATGCTGCTCTTCCTCCATTCTCCTCCAGTACATGTCCTCTTCGTATCTCCTGAAGTACATCAATCAAAGTATTCTTTTACACAGCAGTTATTACTTGCAGCCATTCTAAATAAATTGTTGTAGGTCCTCACTAACTCATTTCTAGTAGTCATAAGCAAATACCACAGAACTCTAGAGACTTAACTAAAACGAATGGTTATTTTGGAAGTGAGTCTGAATTTACAGTAAAATAATTCTAGTAAGTCTGCACTCCTCAGAGAGGCTGAACACTAAAACAAAAACACCAGAGGTATAATAGAAACTTAAGACAGTACAGAGTTCCCAAAACAAGTATTCAAGACACGTAACTACAGAAGCAGGGGTACTTTTAGATAATCTTACAGCAGCTTTGCCTTGTTCATTGATAAAACAGAATGCATTACCTCATTTCCATCCTCCAGCGTTCTTCCTCTTCTCGCCTTCGCCAGTATTCTTCTTTCTGCATCTGTTTCCTCATTTTCTCTTCTTGTATTTTTCTTGCTCGAATACTGGGCTTTACTTCTACTTGCAAATCTGGGTTTACTTTTTTCTAGTTCACAAAAAATAATGAATTAAACGTTGTTTTTTCTCTTTTCAAGGTTACAGAGTTCTTCTGACATATTTAGCACACACTACTGGTCTATGGTAAAATCAAGTGGAGTAAAATGCAGTTATGGAACTGCATTCAGTAATTTAAAGGAAGGAAATATCACCATATTACAAACAACATAAATTCCCTTTTCACTTATGTGAGAACAAAGCAATTTAAGACCTAAATGCTGTGAAATACTAAGTAATTTGCTGTTTATTCTGTAGCAATGTGAAAAAGCATTTCATCTTAACTACAGTATGCTCCCTGATGCCCTGCTCCTCAAGATTTCCTCATACAGGGGCATAACTACGAGTTACTGAGTAAAATTTTCCGGCAGTTCTTTTTCTTATCTCTTTCATGATTATGCAGGTCCACTGTATCTCCTCTGATCACAGTAGATTCTTCCAATATAATCTTACAATAATCAACACGCACACCATACATCAGTACAGAGGTATCATTCGTGACTAAAAAATCTGCAACACTTGTGCCTCCACAAAAGGTTTACGTGGTTTATCCTGCCAAAACCACTGAGCACTACTATTTTACACTATTTGATATTCATGGCAAATAATAAAGGATCTACTGTTGCTTGCACAAGTTGTACTGTATTTTAGTGTTGCAAAA
Organism: Psittacus erithacus; assembly: GCA_009867235.2. Taxonomy (NCBI): domain Eukaryota; kingdom Metazoa; phylum Chordata; class Aves; order Psittaciformes; family Psittacidae; genus Psittacus; species Psittacus erithacus. Next base: position 20,110 of record WYDI02042511.1, read on the forward strand.
GTTACCTGAAAGCAATGTTCACAATATTTTTAAAAAAATCCACAAAAATCCAGCTTTACAGTCTGCATTACTTCTTTAAAGGCTATACTTGCTAAGAAATATATTCCTGTATCTTTTTTTATATGCTGCTTACTCAACAGTACCTAATTTGGCCACTTCTTTAAATGTAAAAAGTTGCAGTCAGTCAGCTGTCATGAACTGCAACAGAAGCATCAGCATTTCTACTAACCTTATATTGAAGTCTGTGCCGCCGCCCTTTTAAGTGCATCTCCTTGGCATTAGGATCATTAAAACTGCACTCACAAAGTTTACAGTGAAAGCGGATTACCTTTCCTTCATCGTTTCTTACCTGGAAAACAAAGTTATAACACATTTGGGAAGTGTCATTTGGGGTATTTGCTTAAAAAAAACCAAACAAAGCCATACCAAAATGAAGCTGATGTAAAAATTAATCTAATTCAATGACACTAGATTCAGTCTACATGCTAAAAAGTTCACATGGTAACTGAAAGAAGGCAAAATAGGACTTTCAATTGACAGACACACCATTTTGCTTGGTAATGGGGAACAAAGTTCTTCCATCCCAAAGAGTACATAACTTTAAACTGAACACGATCAGTTGAATAATTATAAACCTGCAAATCATGAAAAATTTAAATCAGACTTTACTTGCCTATCTCATGTCACTCACATGAAGAATGCCTCACTGAACATAAAAGAAGCACACACAATACAAATATGCAAATATATGCACAAGCCTTTGCAGGTTCAATGCCTTGTCATACTCATCCTCAAGGAGGACCCAGTGAATTACAGGTCAGCCAGCCTCACTTAGATCCCTGGGAAGGTGATGGAGCAGCTAATGCTGGAAACCATCTCCAGGCATAAGAAGGGCACGAAAATCATCAGGAATAGTCTGCATGGCTTCACTAAGGGGAAGTCGTGCTTGACCAACTTGATAAACTTCTGTGATGAAATGACAGCCTGGTAGATAAGGGGAAAGAGGTTGATGTTGTCCGCCTGAACTTAAGTAAGGCCTTTGACACAGCCTCATCATAATATCCTCATAGACAAACAGTTGATCTACGGGCTGGATAAGCACATATAGAGAGGTGGACTGAAAACTGGCTCAATGGTGATCAGTAGAACGAAGCGTAGTTGAAGGCTAGAAACTAGCAGTACATCTCAGGGGTCACCATCACGTCCAGTCCTGTTTAACATTTTCATTAATGAGCTGGGTGATGGGGCAGTGTGTATTCTCCACACGTTTGCCCATGACACAGATCTGGGATGACTGGCCCATAAACCATAGGGTTGCACTGCCATCCAGCAAACTGAGATCTTGATGGTCTGGAGCAAT
>WYDI02042512.1:0-15660 GCA_009867235.2 Psittacus erithacus
GGAGTTGCATTCTTTCGATTCTCCTCCCCATCCCTCCGGGACGGGGGGGGGGGGGGGGAAGGACAGGTTGCGGGGGGAAAACAAGCAGGCTACATGCTTTGTCTAATTTACGACTAAGCTTAAACCACGACAAAGAGTTTCCTGTGATGACTTTTGATAACTCCTCTGTGTGATGGGGAGGAACCAGCCCCAGCAATGGGATCTGTCGTCCTGCCGGGACCCCAGTGAGCAGAAGGGTGCCAGTATGGGAGAAAACTGATCAGTGTTGGGCTGAGGAGGGGGTTTGATGGCCAAGGTTTTATGGGCAAAGGCAATGGATTAATAGTCAACCTGGAGAGTGGAAAGTAAAAATGAGACATGGAGGGGGGAATTGGGACTGACCTGAGAAACAGTGAGAATTGGCAGGGAGCTCTAGGAAAGACAGATTTAATAAGGAATTTGACATCTGGACAGCAGACATAGAGCTGTCAACATAACTGGCATTAGCGTCAGCCGTCATCCTAGCTGGAGGGAAGTGGGAATGGTTGAGAAGTGAATCAGGAAGACAGAAAAATGGAGTTCAGTGTGAGCTGTGCTTGGATATATAGGAGCATATAGTATATACGGCATGCTGTAAAGAAAAAGGAAGGGAGAGGATGAGGATCCATTATTTGGTGTAAAAAAATTACTGCTTTGGGGTTTTTTTAAACTTGAAAAGAGTTCACCATGAAAATCATTATTTTATTTTGAGAATGTACTCTCTATGGTATATGAATTATAAGTCATTCACAGACAGGAGTGATGGATCTAGGCATTGGATAAGCATGGCACTCCACAAAAAATAGTGACTCAGAGACTATCATAAAGCCTCAGAAAGAAGCTGAATTAACCTTTGAGTGCTGGACATTGCTGTGATGTTCTTTTTTAAATGTGGTTTGCATCTAATGAGTTTGATTTTACTTTGTTGTTTTGATAAATATATTCTATCCAGACAGCCACAGGTGAAAAATAATTGTTGACTCTGAAAGCTGGAATATTTTTAACCAGTTTTTCTTGATACTTATTTCGTTAAAACCCAAAGTCCTGGAGTCATTTAAAGGATTTAGTCTTTCTTTTATTTTCTGACTGAAAATGTACATTGTTTGGTGGTCTAAATTCCTATTGCCCTATGACTCTGGTGACTGTAAATTCAGTGCAGTGCGCCTTGCTGATATAGGCTTTATTCTCTAAAAAAATAGAAAGGAAATTATAGGTATGCACATTTATAGGAAATTCATAGTTCCATTGTTTTTACTGTTGTGGTTAACAATATTGATTTCTTAGGACATCAGTGGTGAAAAAATGAGAGTTTCTGAACTATTAAAAATACCTATAATGAACTATTGAATTGTGCAGTGCTTTTTTTTCTTAAAAAAAAAAATAAATAAATCTTTTCTTTTTGCTGTTTTAAATATTACCAAGACTGGCAAAATGAAATAATGATAGTATTTCATACTAAGCAGAATAATCAGAAGCGCTACATGTAAGATGTGGAGACTGAGGACGGCTTTTATGGTGTATGATTAAGCAACTGGGCAAGGATTCAAGACATTCTATGATTCTATGATTTAAGGCTGAGTAGGTTTCTTAAACCAGACTCCTCATGTGATGTTCAGCACATTGTTGAATTTTGTGTACCTCTGCTTCTGTCTGTAGAACAAGCATGTTGATACAGCTTTACTCCTGTTCTTTGCCTGTCTCAGGGATTTGATTTATAAAGATCTTAAAGATCTCTTACAGTTTTCTTCAAACAGCTTCCAGCACAGGAAGTGTTCAGTCTTCACTGGAGCTTCTAGTAATAGCTATGGGGAAAAAGCAGCATGAATTCTTTTTATTTACCATAAGAGACTCTATAGAAGGGAAATAGAAGAGCTGAGAACAGGTAAAAAAAAATATATATAATCTATAGTATAATCTGAATAGTTCCATGAAATTGTTTGAGCCTAAAGATTGAATTTACTTAGGTCACTTTTGTCCCTTAATGCAAACTGGTTTGAAGTTGCCTGGTTGCATATACGTCCTGGGTTCAGCAGTAGCAGTCATTTTTTCTCCTTCTTAGTAGCTGGTGCAATGCTGTGTTTTTGACTTTTGGCCTGGGAACAGCGCTGATAACACCGATGCATTCAGTTGCTGCTCAGTAATGTTTACACTGACCAAGGACTTTCTGAGTCTCATGCTCTGCCGGGGAGGAGGGGAAACCAGGAGGGAGCAGAGACAGGACACCTGACCCAAACTAACCAAAGAGGTATTCCATACCACAGCACGTCATGCCCACTAGATAAACTGGGGACAGTTACCTAGAAGAGTTAGATCACTGCTTGGTCTGGCTGGGTATCGGTCAGTGGGGGTGAGCGGTTGTATTCTCTTCTCTTGTTATTTCCCTTATCATTATTATTATTAGTGGCAGCAGCAGTGGTTTGTGTTATACCTTAGTTACTGGAGTGTTCTTATCTCAACCCGTGGGAGTTAGCATTCTTTTGATTCTCCTTCCCATCCCTCTGGGAGCGGGGGGGAGGAGGCAGGGGGCAGTGAGTGAGCAACTGCGTGGCTGATTTGCTGACTGGGTTTAAACTATGACAGTATAGAAGTTAAAATTGTACAAGTATAAATCCGTGTCTTTTTGGTATTAACTGAATTCATGGAACATGCTGAGTTAAGGAACCTTGTGGAATACAGCAGTAGGAAATTATGTTTGTGAGACCACTCCTCCACTGTACTTGCCTCACTGATCTACAGAAATATATAATATTGGAGCACACTAAACCAGTCCAAATGAGTCCATAATGAAGAAAACTTGTTCATGTATGTTTTTTTCTTTGTAAATTGACAATCTCATGAACTCCCATGGTAATTAACTTCTGGCAATCAGCTGAAGGGCACTGAACAAACCAAGTATGTTTAAAGGAGTTTTAAAGCAGCAATTGTTTGTGGGCAAAGATGAAAATGCAGCTGCATAGGTACTGGCAAGTGTTTACATGGAATGTCTTTCTTTTAAAGGGAGAAAATAAACGGGATTTTTTTTCTGAGCTGTGAAGAAACTAGAAATTGATAGAGTCTTCATTCAAGATTTCCCTGTGAAAACTGCATTGATGCCATTCATATAAGGTATTTGAAACAAACATGGATTCTGTTTCCTTCCATACCCTGTTAAATACCTTAATGCATGGTGCTTTCTGAAATGGAGGTAGTAAATTATTGAAAGAAACAGCTTTTTCTGATGTAAAGTCTATTAGACTAGTGAACATATAATTTTGTGGTAACACGTCATATTTTTCGCTGACATTAAAGTTGGAAAAATTCCTGTTTGTATGCATTTGTTGGCTGTTCACATAGTAGCTGTATTCTTTGCTTTCTTTCACCATCAGCTTGGGTTTTATCAAATCCTGAGCTGTCATGCTTCATTATCCATAGATGATCTTGAGCAGCCTTGCTTCATAAAAAAATATGCTCTGGCATCTGCCATTGTGTACCACTATACAGATCACTTCTCAGTAAGGTTTGTCTTTGATTTATACATTCAGTCATGTGTGTTCTTATATTTTTGCCTGTGAATATCCCAAGCAATGGAAGCTGCATATGCTATGTTACACTGATCTTTCAGGTTGTAGATGTGTTCTGTGCCTTTTTAGTTAAAGAGTTCCAATGGAATTAGCATTTGTAGACCTCAGACTCCACCAGGCAGTCTCATTGTTTCTGTAGGCATTCATAAGTGCCTGTACCAGTGATGTAGACAGGACATTGAAATTAGTAGCTGTGATTATAATGTCAGTCTTGCATTCTAGATCCCATCTTTCACTTTTCTGATTTTTGGAGCCAGCAATGAAATTTATGTCATGATTTTATTAATAGAGAGCAATAATGTCTAGATAGAAATATATTTACCAGAGAAGTCTTTATTTCTTGTAAGGTAATTACATGGATAGGAGACTTACTCTTTTTTTGAAAGACAAGTAGCAAAACTGTACAGTGCTCATAGAGATTAGTAGATAAAAGTCCTCTTCATTCTAGTGATTTACATCTCTGTGTAACTGTTATTGTAGGGGGAAAAGGAGCACACATTTTTGGGGATTTTCTAAAGTTATTTTACTGCTATTCTGTTTTGGTGGTACATCATTTGGAAATTAATTTGTTTTACTGCTGCTGTTAATGCTTCATCTGAAAATACTTTTTTCAGCAATCAACAGTGAAAATTTATGACTACTCATTTTTGGCTTAATTCAGTACCTCTTAACTTGATAACTATTTGAAACTGATCTAGCTGTTTTTAGGAAATTGCATGGATACTTTTCTGAATATGTTAAACCTAAGAAACAATGCTTGCTATAGCCTAGACAGACTGTCTTCGCCCAGTTGCTTTGATGTTTTCTCCAGAGTTGAAGAGAGTAAGAGAAACAGTCTTGTTCTGTTAAGATTCCTTATAATTGTCAGGCTTTATGCAATTTCAGTGAACTATTACACTAAACCCCCTCTTTTGAATGGAGGAAAAGAGTTTCTGTATAGACTGAAAATATTTAGAGGGCTTCTGTTTGCATTTTGCAGTTCCTACTCCAATTAATTTTTTATACTTGCAAGGACTTCAAGGCTTCTTTTGGGTTGGAGCTCTTTATGCTTTTTCTGTTTGTGCAGATGTTTCACAGAGAGCTTGTGGAAGTGGGATCATTCAGAGGTCAAATGAAAAGCAACAACATATGAAGACAATGAAATGTCAGGGCACTTCTCAATGAAAGCTCGCAAAACAAGTGAAGAGCCAGGTGAAAATGCAAAGCAATATGTCCTCAAAGTAAATTGTCCCCAAAGAAAATAACTCACTTGGAAAGAATAATAATACTATGTGTTTGTGTTGTAGAACAGATTGTTGTGAGACTAGCTCTCAATGTGTGACTTTAGCAATGGCTGTCATTCTGCCCAAAGCCTAGCTTTTATTTTCAGTAACAAAACACAGTGCAGCTCTGTGCTGAACGTAGAAAAAAGAGGGGGAGAGGTGGATATTGAAAAAAATATTTTATTTTCTAATTCCCCTGCACCTGTTCTTGTTCCACCAAAGCTTGCAAATGAATTTTGATTGAAGTAGTAGTGTGTTCATCACCGTGATAAACTTAATTTCCATCTCTGTTCACTATTATGTGTGTCTCAGTTACAGGCAGTTTCTTCTGAGAATATGAAATACTGTCTATGACTGTATTTGGGAGTAAGTCACCAACGTTATAACTCAAACTAATTTAAATGAAGGCAAATTTTGGGGGATCTGAGAGCTGAATTTCCATTTGAACAATAGCTTGAAGGACTGCATACACATTTGACTGTCTCATGCCCTAAAGTGGATTGCTACTGAAGAGATTATCCACATATATCCATGAGCTACAATAAGATTCACACGAATGTGAAATAAAATAAAGTTGTCTGTAAGGTAAATATGAAGAGGAAAAGCAAATTAAAGCAAGAATGGAGTTAGAATGAATCCAGGAGAATTTTAAAACAGATCTACACTGGGAATATGAAGATTCAACAAAACCTGAAGATCTGATGCAGAAATCTGAACTAGAAATGCTTCTTAATCTGTCACCCAAATTGTAGATTTTTAGTAGGTCTCTGAGTGTTGTTGATGTCTATATAAGCCTTTACAATTTGAGTTAAATGGTGGGATACTGTAATAAACAGTCAGTAGAAAATATCTTCTGAGACTTTCTGAATATTAGGGAGTGCTTACTGAAACACAGAATAATTTCAGACGGTTAAGCAGACTCCTCCTATTTAGAAAGTCCATTAAATTGGTTAAAAAAAATAATCCTTTATGTGTTTTAGGTTCAATTTATCTTTAATACTGCTTTCCACTTAGATAGATTTATGGTGTGTTGATTTTGGTGTTATTTTTTGGCTTGTATTTTGTGATAGGAACAAGGATGAAAGCAGTTCTTCTCTTACAGGAACTATTACTTCCACTGTAGTTGCTTTAGACATGCTAGAAATGCAGTGTGGTGCTTAAGTCAGCACTGGGGAATCTCCACAGAGCACAGAGGAAGGCTGTAAATAGTACAGGTCCAGAACCAGGATGCTGCAGACCAGCCATTCTCAAAGGTCTAACCCCATTTAGTTCAAGAAACCTTCCCAGTTGATAGCAACAGTCTCATGAATTCTTTCCCTTTTTCTTGCCTTAGTAGTATTTTGTTTCTAGCCCACTAATGAAAACAAGAAGGAAATCCTGGAATCCTATTTCATTCTCAAGCTTGTAAAACTCTGTGGTGGAGCATGTGGGGCTACAAATAAATTTTCATTTCAGTCAGTGAATTTTGCTGGTGGGGAAAACTGGTGATTAATTTTAGGACTTACACTCAGCATACCTCAGTGAAAGAAAATACCTTACAAGCTGATGCTAGATAGCTCCCTACAAGACAGAGGATGTTTTTTTTTGTTCTCTGGTTGAGAAAAATTATGCTTTTCCAAGTTATTCCAGGTTTTGGGTTTTTTTGGTCTTTTAAATAATATTTAGTACATTTTCTGGTCAGCAAAATCCTATCTACTGGAAAGATGTTCACATGTTATCATGGGACAGCTCAAAAATCAAGAGATTAAGGGCTAATACATTGTTGCAATGAGCATCAAAACTATAGGTGAACAGTGTTGCCAGAGTTTGCAGACTTGTCTCAGGGCACAGGTTGGTAGCCTGTAAACTTGCCTCTGAAGACACAGATACTTGCGCAACTTCTTTTTCTCGTATTTTTTGACCTCCTTTTTTTCTGAACTGACACTTCATTGCTCTTCTGGGAACCAACGTTCAGCTGATGAATTAAAATCTCTAGGCTATAGATGGATACATTTTGCCTCCTTTAATAATTTCCATCTTAGAGGGAAACCATTAAGCAACAGTGAAAATTGAATTTTACATAGATCTGTGGTGCATGCATCTGTTAAAAATAGGGAAAACAATAAATGCATAATTTACTTTAATTAATTTGTTGAAATTTATTAAACTGTGTATAACCTCCTTAGCTGAAAGTAACTTCAACTATCTTATACTCACAACATACTCTGTAATGAGATTTCTGGCTTTTAGCAATTAAGGGTGAATCAGACAAACCAAAGGCATTTTTGGGGAAAATAAAATTTTACAAAGCTATACAGTCAAGTGCAGGACTTGCTCTTCCTATAAGAAAGAGAATAAAACTGCTGGTGCAAAAAAAGGCTTCTTTCTTCCCACAGTGCTGCATTTATTGTGTTACGGTCTAAACCAGCAGCAATTATACATAAGCTGTTAAACAAAATGAGAACAATCAAACAGTTGGCTCAGTGAGCCAGAGGTGGTACTTGGAGTTCTTGCTGTTTCTCCCAGTCAATCTCAGCATCAGTGATGGTCAGAAAATAGATGCTCATTCTCCTGCATATGTTTATGTGGCGGGGGAGGACATGACTTTTCTTTCCTTTTTTGGCAGGCAAAAAATAAAAACCAGATTGGGTAAAAGCTTGATTTATGGGGAAAGCATGAACCTACGCTGCACATCATGCCTGGGAAGAGTATTGGGTTTTTTTAACTGGCTGGATAAAAGGCCTGCCAGATTGCTACAAGATGAAGCCAAGAAGCTGGCAAAATTCAAAGCAGTTTTGAATTTATATGGCAATAAGAATTCTGTCAGTAAGTTATTGCAAGATTTTAGGGGGAAGAAAAAGAAGCACATGTAAGGCAAAATAAATGGATTAGTGGGTAGGATATTCTTTCATAGAATGAATTATTTTTCAGATAACTACTGCAGAAGATCACGCACTTTTTAAAATTATTTATGTTGTCATTTGTTAGAAAGAGGATGCAAGATAAGGTAGACCATAAATTTTGGTTCGGGAAGTCCTCTGGTCCTATCACAGGTTTGTTCAAGTGGTGTAGAAAATATTTGGTGATAAATTGGCTCAGCAGGATATTTCTGATCATCTTTACATCTGAATAAATCAGGATAGACATTTTAAGTAACCATGGTTTAAAGTTAGGGGTAGAGCTGTATTCCAAGCCTAATAAGGATAATTATTTTCAGAGATACATTGGAATCGTGAGCTTGAAACAGTCCAAGGGTGTAGTTTCATGACAGTAGAAAATGACATTTTTACTGGAAGTGATGATCTTATGCTCCCTTTTTGTTCCAGCACTAAAAGTTAACAGTTTTCAGCCAGATTCCTTACTGTTGCCACACAAGGAATAGTGCAGTAATGTGAATATGGGAAGTAGGGCAGGATCTCTTTTGACAACAGCAAAGTCTAGAATCAGTTTAAGCAGCTTCTGAAACCACTCTAGAACTCTGAGCTTTCACAGAAGATGGCTGGGGGCAGTGTGTGCTGACACCAGCATTTACTTTCTGTGTAGCAAGTACTGCTCACCTCACTATTATAGCAAGTGTGCTTGACATTGTAATGAAAAATGACCTTCAGTCACTTTTGTATAATTGGACTGCCAAAATCAGTAAAAATCAGTTCCCACATCGGATCCCAAGTATGGTGGTTTGACTTTGGTTGGATGCCAGGCCTCCACCCAGATGCTCTTGCACTCCCTTTTCTCAACAGGACAGGGGGAGGAAATAAAGTAGAAGAGTTTGTGAGTCAAGATAAAGACTGGAGATCACTGACCAATTGCCATCACAGGCAAAACAGGCTCGACTTGAGGAAGCTTAATTTAATTCATTGCCAGTTAAATAGATTTGGATGGTGAGAAACAAAGACAAAACCTAAATCACCTTCTTCCTTTGTTTCCAGGCTAAAACTTCACTCCTCCATTCTCTTCTGCCTTGCAGAGGTGTGGGGAGTTAGCACTGTGGTCAGTTCATACCAGTTGGTCTCTGCCACTTCTCCCTCCTCACGCTTTTCCACATTTCCAGCATGGGGTTCTCCATGGGCGACAGTCCTCTGAGAACTGCTCCAGCGTGGCCTTTCCATGGGCTGCAGCTCCTTCAGTGCATATGATATGATATGATATTACCATGTTCCACTATTTGAAGGGTGGCTACAAAGAAGACTCCCTTTTTACAAGGAATCACGTGGAAAAGACAAGGGGTAATGGTCACAAGTTACTCCTGGGGAGATACTGACTGGACACAAGAGGAAATCCTTTTACAAAGAGAACACTCAGCCATTGGAATAATCTCAGGGAAGTGGTGGATTCCCCAAAGTTGGACGCTTTTAAGATCCAGCTGGACAGGGTGCTGGGGCATCTAGTTGAGGTCATCCTTTGCCAGAAAGGTTGGACCATATGAACTTTGAGGTTCCTTCCAGACTGGTATTCTGTGATTCTGTGATACTATATCCATGGGCTGCAGGGGCATAGCCTGCCTCACCATGGTTTGCATCATGGGCTGCAGTGGCATCTCTGCTCCAGTGCCTGCAGCACCTCCTCCCCTCTTCCTTCTCTCCCCTCAGTGCTCACAGGGCTGTTTCTCACACTTCTATTCCCTCACTCCTGGGCAGGACTTTTTCCCTTTCTTAAACACACTTTCCCAGAGGTGCCAGCACCTTGTCTGAGGTGCTCAGCCATGCCCTGAGGGGGGCCAGTTGGAGCCGACTGGAACGGGTTGTGCTGGACACAGGGTAGTCTGGGTAGTCTGGAAAACCTGAGGGTTTTTTTCCCTAACCTGATCTCACAGACATCTGTTTTCCAGTAGCAGTCCAGTACCGACTGCAAGGGAGCTCTTCTCTCTAAATGCCTCTGTAAGTATAAACAGGATATATCACATCACATGTTTTAAGGAAATACTACTTGTGCTTATAGTAGATAGAATGTTATTTTCTATGTCATGTTTTTGTACTTATCCATACTGATATGAAGTATGGCTGAAAATTTGTGCTAGAAATGCAGGCTAGTAGTGGGGTTTTTTTGCACACTGCAATTTGCAGCCCATCTGTCATGCGACACAGCAAGTTCAGTGCAGAGATCATGGTGTGGCAGAATTTTGTCTGTAAGCTTTTGTACTGGCATTGAAACGAAACAAAATTAAATTGTTTTCCTTCTTCTAAAGTATTAAAAGAATATTTGCCTTCCATATCGCTTCAAAGCCAGAATTTGTGTGTCCCAGAAAATGTGGAAAAGAGAGAAATGGGTGCCTGGGTGCAGGTGAGCCCTGGGCTCTGTCAAAGAGGTGGATGGACAAGTCTCCAGTTTGACTCAGCACACAGAATCATAGCATAGTTTGGGCTGGAAAGGACTGTAAGATCATCTAGTTCCAACCCCCCTGCCATGGGCATGGACACCTCTCATTGAACCATGTCGCCCGTATGGTACCCACCTCTGCTTCTGGGGCTGCCTCTTCTTTACCATCGTTTTGGACACTGTCCTGAGAGAAATGAATCCTGCTGTTCTGATGCTTTTTCTTTGATAAACTGAATGAATACCAGGTCCTGCTGTATTATGTATAACTTCTATCTCTTGGTGTGAGAAAGGTGGTAGCCCAACAAAGGTGATAGATTGTCCTTTACGGCATGACAAACTCGTTGGAACTGTTGGCACAAACAACTGGTTTGTTTTGTTCTCACATTAAAAAAAAATGAGGCATGAAACCTTGTATATTTTTAAAATACGAATTCTTATCTGTGTCTGACAGATCTCATCACTATGAGAGGTCCCAAATTTGTGCTTCTTTCTAAAATTTAATTATCTGGCACTTTCCAGCAGCAGCTTGTCTACTACTGACATGTAAAATTTCATTTTGTTCAAACATCTTTTGTGTGTATGTCTCCTTGATATTGATAACAGAGACTTGTGGTAATGCTTATCTCCTTTTGATTCTGAAAATGTAATAAAGAAGGAAAACACAAAGTAATAGCTATATGCATTGGTTAGGCAGACATCCATCAAGTCTTTGCATCAGACTTAGCTTTTCAGATATCTCAAGAAACAGAGATCATAAAAACAGCTTTAGGGAAGGCAAACGTGCCCACAAGCCAAATAAATCATTGTCCAAACAAGGAATGAACCAAGACCGATTGTTCATGTTCGCTTGTCAGTCTCTTTGCTCCCTTTTCCAAATAGCTTCCTGAACAAATTGTTAATTACTAATTGCCATGGTTATCTCTCTTCATAACTGGACTCTTCAAGGTACATGAGGCTTTGGTCCATTCCCCAAATTCTGGGGGATGTGGTGGGGGTAAGAAGGAAAAGTAGTCTTAATAATCTGTTGTTTATAGATAAGAGTAGTCACCTGGAAAATGAATGTAGAATTGCAAATACATAGAACTTGACCTCATCTATAAAAGAAATCAGTCATTAAAGAACTAGGGATAGAAATATAAGCAGCTGTAGACATAACTCTTGCTTTGTAGTTTCCAATTTAAATGGCTGGAAAGACTGAATATTTATATGTAGAACATCTTTACATATATGACTTTGGTCTGTACTTGTGGATAGCAAAATAGTAAGTGCATCTAGGTATACTTACATGCACTTATGTGGGAGTATTTGGGGTAAGACGTATATATATCGGGAAAACAGGAAATTTTTATGGGTTTTTGTGCAAAGTTTTATTTGTACAATGTTTGTTTGTGTCGTGGTTTAAGCCCAGCCAATAACTCAGAACCACGCATCTACAGCTGAACCCAGGACAGTTTGCAAGACACAGTATCTTTTCCTTTTTTTTTTTAGCATGTATTTCTTAATTGTACGGTGCTGTATGTACACAATGATCCTCTTTAAGAGGCTTTGACTTTGTAACCCTTTGTTTAATCTACCCTGCATGCCACAGAAGAGTGCATGGTATGACCTGCTTCTCAGGAGAAGCAGAGATAGAAACCAGGTTTTCCTGAGCTCATCAGATGATTGTCTAAAAGCTTGTATGGAAGAAAAAGGAGGGTGTGTACAGCTGTGTAAAAGCCATGCCCTTTATGATCAGAATACAGGTGAGGAAGACGTAGATGCATTGGTCAGGGATTGTGTGTTTTCCTCAGTCAGAGAAAGCTCATATTGAATAGCTAATGCTGTTCAAATACCACTTCCCAGACCAGGTTCTGCTTGTACTGTGGCTTCCAAGTAGTTTATTATGGTATTGTCAACAGGGAACCTCCTGACCAAAGCGCATGAGGCTGTGCAGCTAGAACTAAAATAAAAAGCTCTGAAACGACCTGCTGTTACTCCTCATATAGCCCAGAGAGTGTCCAAGAGAGGACATGTCATGCACACTGCCCAGTGGCTTTTTTATATATGCATATAGGAGAGAGGATAGACAGAAGGATTCCTTATGGCAAATGCCAGCACAGCCAGCAGGTGGGGCAATCAAGGACATCTGGTATATTTGCTTTGATAAGTAAGGTTTAAAGTATACTGGAATAGTACTAAAAAAAGTTGCAGAGGGAGCAGGTGGAGTCAGGAGAGAGAGCTTCCTTCTTTTCATACAGTTCCATCTCTGTGTTAGGAACAGATGGCTGCAGTGAAATGGGATTCCTTTCCATTCTGTAGCCCTGAATGCCATTTTTTAAAAAATACAGTTTTTTGTGGAGAAATTATCCACATAAAGGCAGAGAATGCAGCTTTTCTTTTCAGGGACAGAAGACATATATTACAGCACATGGACATCCTTGGAATATGTGATTAGTTTTGTCAGGGAAGACGTAAGTTAGCTTTAGTGTATTTGGGGAGAGATGGCTGTTACTCCTTTTCTTTGACAGCAGAAGTCTAACCTGCAGTGGTTGGAATTTCCTTGTACTGCAGCAGATAATGACAGTCAAATAAGATTGACAAATTGCTTCAGCACAAGCTAGTTACATGTGAAGGATGTTGGCTGCAAAATATCATTCCGCTGCTGCAAAACCGTACGTAATTCATATATGAGGGTAGGCCTGACATGCTTGTAAGCTCAAACTCTGTTTATTTTGTAAATACACAGCTGTTTACAACAAAGTAATGTGCAGAGAAAAAAAAAAAAGAAGAATCTTTTCAGTCTCTCTGTACTACTGTGCATTCTGCTGATTCTTCTTCCACTAGCAACCACATGGTTATTTCTAGATTAATACGTTTCCCATATGTGCTGCTGAGAGAGAAATTCAGCTATGGTACAGTGAACAGTGTTTTAAAATGACATTCTGTGGTCATTTATAAACTGCGTGGAAGGCAACCAGACTTGCAAGTGTCTGTCCTGTGATCTTGTGTGGAGAATGTTAAATAATAAATGTGAGAAACATATATTCATGCATGCAGCTGTATGTGTATAATGCAGGCTCATGCTCATGGCTGCTCAGGCATGTTTGTTCTTAAGCAGCGTGAGGAGGGTGGATAGATAATACTAACCTGCCAGTTACTGAGTCATTTTGGTGTCTGTGAGTCAGCTGTTTCCATTACAAATCAATGCATTCTTTGTAAATAGGAAAAATGTGAAAGACATTATTTTGAGTTGGGTAATTTTTGCATGAACTTCTTCAGCCTACTCTTTTTTTGTGTCTGTAGAGGGCTTCATTGACTGTTACGTACTAGCAACCTGCATTTTGGTGACACCAAAATGTGGAAACCTCTTTTCATGGTGTGATGTGGACAGTGGCGTAGGATAATCTATTAACCCAGCTTTTGAGAAAAAACCCAAACTTTGTTGAAATCAAAAGTTAACAGTGGCATGGTAACAGTGACACTGTGGATAAACTGGTTTGAATAAAATGGAAGCTGATTCAAACTGTTTGGCTATGGAAAATTTAAGAAAGGAAAATATTGAAGCATAGAGGCTTGTAAGTGCTAAGGCCAAGTTCTGCCCCTTCTCAAAGGATCACTTTCTCCCAGTGGGGTGGGAACAGCAGAAATCAGCAGCAATTCCTTTGCCTCAGATACCACATTTTGAGAGGTAGAGGTGCCTGGCAGGCAATCTTCTACATTAATTGTGTCTGGGCGTATTCTTTTGAATCTGTAAATTCCCTGATTGAGTATTTCTTAGATTACAAACTCTTGACAGGGAGGGAGAATGTTTCACTCATATGTAAGTAATTTCCAGTGAAATCCAGGAGTTCCTTTCTCTTTTCAAAACCACTGCAACCACAGGCTAGCTGTGGTTGAATCATTTCACATAGGTATCACAGCCAGTCACCCTGATCTACCCTGGGGTTTATAGATGAGGATATATGTCAACAAATTAGTAGCCTAAAAGCGTCCAAAGTAAGTTTTTTTTAGTCAATTCAAGTGTTGTATACAGATCTTGTGAAAGGATGACACCTTGAAATACACATTGTATCTCACCTGAGAATTGTTGAGCCAACTTTTGCATGTTTGGTGATGTTGATTTTAGTGGAACAAGTTGTGGGATAAGATGCTAGCCAAACAAGCAAGTCACTGTCAGCAACTAATGAACTCAGTGCTTGGCTACGACTGGAGATAAATCTGAATCTAGTTAAAATTACAACATGATGTTCATTAGCTTCAGCCAGGGTAGTTCCTGAGATCAATGACTTTCCATTAAACAATAGGTAATTTCTCACAACAGAAAATGACTGACATTCCCAAAAAGGATTGCATACCAAATACTCTGGTTTAGAATTATAAGAAATGTTCTGGTTAAGTATGTCTGCTCTAGAAACATGAAGATGCAGAAAACCTGACAG
This sequence comes from Psittacus erithacus, assembly GCA_009867235.2. Classification (NCBI taxonomy): domain Eukaryota; kingdom Metazoa; phylum Chordata; class Aves; order Psittaciformes; family Psittacidae; genus Psittacus; species Psittacus erithacus. The sequence goes on from WYDI02042512.1 coordinate 14,554, forward strand.
ACATTTTGAAGGGTGATCTTATTTATTCTATTATACCTCAAGGCTTCATTGTGCTTGATGTTGTATACACATGAGGTCTCAGCTTTACAATGAAGTTCACCACTAACTTACTCATATGATGAGTATTTCCCAGTGCTACAGTGAAGCTGTTCTGTTCTACAATACTACCCTCACGTATGACATGAAGTCTGTCAAAGGTTGGTTTCTTCATGTGCTTATATCTGCTTCCATAGGATTTTGTGGGAAAAATGTGTACTGGATAAGGGTGCAGACACAGATATATTATATACTCAGCCTTTTTAATTGAATCTTATATAAACCCTCTTATACAAATTGAGGAAAAAAATCCATTATCTTTGCTTTTCATTTAGCCACATGATGGCCTATTTCAGATTGAAAACAGAAGTGTCAGCATCGGGAGTTGTTTTTCCAACATTTCCAATGTAGTTGCTTCAAGTTTTATTCTTTTTGTTGTATTCTTTTTGCTTTGTGTCTCAAGCTTTATTCAGCAGATCCTGTAGTTGTTCTTCCACTAATAGGTAACCTAACAGTGGTCTGAAGTGAGATGACAAGGAGGGATGGGTTTGTGCCGTGACCCTTCTGATAGAGGGTGTCTTCCCTCAGAGCATTATGTCCAACCTGTTCATTTGACTTGGTGTCGTGGTTTAAGCTCTGCCACTCAGCCCGCTCCCTCCCTCCCTCCCTTCCTCCCTCAGCTCCCAGAGGGATGGGGAGGAGAATCGAAAGAATACAACTCCCCCAGGTTGAAATAAGAACAGTCCAGTAACTAAGGTATAACACAAACCACTGCTGCTGCCGCCAATAATAAATATGACAAGGGAAATCACAAGGGAAGAGAATGCAACCGCTCACCACCAACTGATACCCAGCCCCCACCCCAGCAGAGATCTAGCCCTTCTGGGTAACTGCCCCCAGTTACATCCTGGGCATGACGTGCTGTGGTATGAAATACCTCTTTGGCTAGTTTGGGTCAGGTGTCCTGTATCTGCTTCTTCCCGGCCTCCCCTCTTCCCTGGCAGAGCATGAGGCTCAGAAAGTCCTTGGTCAGAGTAGACATTACTGAGCAGCAACTAAAAACATCGGTGT